>JXPZ01002840.1:0-11106 GCA_001014575.1 Themira minor
CCAGTTGCGAAACGTTTGTGCCCATTTTCGTAGGCTCTTCTTACAATTTCATGGAGTTGACTCGATACGTTTTTGTTNAGGCTCTTCTTACAATTTCATGGAGTTGAGTCGATACGTTTTTGTTTTAATTTGCTGCCACCGAAAGCACCAACACCAAATAAAACCACTATGTACGAATCACATTCGCGTGGCTACGGTACGTACACAGTCAGTAGCTTTTTTGTTTTTGGAAATTTGTTCTTTGCTTTATCGCTCTCAGACACAGTGACACACAATTATTTATATTTTTTTGAGTATTTTAGCATTTATGTTTTGGTTATATTTTGTATTTGTCTGAAAATAAAATTTTGAAGAGGGGACACACGTGAGTTAAACTTGCTCATCACAAACAAACAAAAAAAAATCAAATCAATGAAGTATAAAACAAAACAACAAAAAATAGCAACAAGCAATGATTTATTTTTTGTATTCAAAGTGAAATCATAAACAACCACAAATGAATAACGTCCACAACAAACACATAAGAATGTATGTATGGTTTGAAATTATTTTAAGTGGCAAACAAAGTTCAAATTATCATATAATATACACAAATGAAAGATACTAGAAAGAATTGGGTTGTGTTGTAATCCCCTCTCCAAAACGTTTTCATTTCATTTTTCAAACAAATCAACTCACTTTAGTTGTGCAACAACACAAATTGAACATACGATACGGCGGTTTTCACGTTACGAAATTTATAAAAATTGTCTGTGATATAAGTTACGTAGTTTAATAAAAAATAAAAAAATTTTAAATAATTTGAAAAAAGGTAGAGTTTGTTTTTATACAAAAATTAAATTTGTGTAAAAATATAAATAAAATCAAGCAATAAATGTAAAACTCGAAAAATAAAAATGGCATTACAAATAAAGAAAAATTATATACAAATATATATAGGGAAAAGTAGTGTCATCAGCTAAGGCAATTTAGAAACTTTTTTTCGCTTGCTTACAAATTGCTCTACATTGGTCCATATTTATATACTATTTCGGAATATCCATATGGAACACTTCTGGTGGTCGTTACAATTCATACAAAAACAATAATTCACATAGAAAGAGCTCAANCCTTCTGGTGGTCGTTACAATTCATACAACAACAATAATTCACATAGAAAGAGCTCATTTGAGAAATATTGTTCCGAAACAAATTCTCTTGGTTAGCAACTGAAACGAACCGAAATTTCGAAGGCCATAAAAAATGAATTCATCATTTCTGTGACTTTTTTATGTGGTGACAATAAAATTGACAACAACAACAACATAAGCATGTGGGGGATAGAAATGAAAAATGTGGTCTCTCCCTTAAGAACAAATAGTGGTTCTGCTTCTGGAACACAATGCAGCTGTTTAGAAAATTTTAATGGCCTTTTCTTCTAAAATTCCTTACGAAAAAACCAACATTTCGTAAGTTTCAGACAAAATTCACTTAAATAAAAAGCGAAATATTAAATTTGGTGGAAACAGTTTACCCTCACTCCTCGAAAAAAGCACAACTTCCAACTAACTCAATTAACTTTGGGTCACGTTTCGCCAACAAACTTGCGACGTGAAAACTTGCCACACCACACCTAATCAATAAATCGCATTAATATTTTAAGAAAATTCGCCTCAGTCTTGAAGATCGATAAGAGAGCGACGCGACGGTGAGCATGAATGATGGATGAGTTTGACGAGTTTTATCTGAACTGCTGTAAAACACGAAGTTGTTGCAAAGACCGGCATTCAGAAAGTTTCCACACAGCTAGATAGGAGACACCCAAAATGCACACGATTTCGTTGCAGTGAAAAGTTTTTGTATACAAGTCAAAACTAGTCGTGGCAAATTATAAGGAAATGTTAAACTCGTGCAAGTCGCTCAAGGATACAGAAACTATAGGAAAAGGCGCCCAACTGTCGCCCCATTTTGTTTCACTGCCTTTTGTGCAACACGATTTCAATTTCATTAAATCAATACTGAAATAAAAATGCAAAACTAAAACTCAAACGGAACAAAAATAAAAATTACACATACATTTGAAAGAGAGAAAAATTCGTAATCGTTTTAGAGCCTATTGGAATTCTGATGTTGTTATGACATAGACAAAAGTTTGTGTAGGGTTGTGGGGGCAAAGGGAAATGTTCGTATTTATATATGCCATGAAATGGGAAATCACTAATGTACATAGTAGTTGTTTGCTGTGCGCTGGCACTTACCGTGTTCAAGTGTATCCTTTTACTGTTGATATTCAGTTGTTTTGCCGTATCGTTTTGCTGTTCAAGGATATTGTTGTATGGAGAATGTAGCCATTCTCTTGTTCGTGCTTTTTCCAAATCTATTGAATTTCTACAATGTGTAAACACGTGCCGGTTTCGTTTCAGGTTCGGTAGGTGATTTACGCAATTTGGTTTTACAGAAATTTAGTTTGAAATCAGCTGAAGTGCCTGGAAAAAACACAAAATGGAAACATGAATTTAATGAAAATGACCAATTCATACGAAAAAATTCCCTAAACATAAAGAAATTCTAATTATAATTTCTGAACTGCGATTACAATTTTGTTGCTCGACTTTCGCAAGGTCATACGTACTTACAGCTCAACAGCCCTTCCAGTGTATTAAAATCTCTCAGCGCGTAATTGGAATGTCGGTGATTCCATTGAAGCTATGTATGCAACAACAATAGGCAAGCACAGCATGATTAAAGCAACAATCGAGCGAGAAAGCGAAATGCCGCTCAAAATTAGAACTTCCTACCGTCCTTGCCGATTTGGGCCCCTCTCCAAAGCTCTTGATTAACTAATTACAATTATGAGCTAATCGCTTATCAAGCCGACGTGTATGTGTGCGGGTTTATAAATACAAACGTTCTGAGATTAATTGACAGAGCTGAGCTCAAGAATGTGTTCGGCCCAAGTCAGTTGGCGAGTTGCGTACCTCGCGTCAAGAACTTTCACGAGCTTCAAAAAACAAAACGAGACAATCGAAAGTGTAACACCGTAGNTACACCGTAGAATGAATATGTGTGCGTCGCGAAAATTGCTAGTGGCAGTGGTCCTTGTAGTTCTACAAGCCATGGCCACCCACCAGAGTCCTNTTGGCGAAAATTGCTAGTGACAGTGGTCCTTGTACTTCTACAAGCCATGANGTCGCGAAAATTGCTTGTGGCAGTGGTCCTTGTACTTCTACAAGCCATGGCCACCCACCAGAGTCCTGTGTCGCTGAACTACACCAACAGCATATTGCGTCTGGCCAAGGTGGCCCAAATAAAGGCCTACATTGATCCGGAGGTGGATGCGTGCGACAATTTCTACGACCATGCGTGCGGCATGTGGCACCGTTTGCAACCGGCCACTGCGCACAAACCGAGAACCTCGTATTTGGATCAAATGCAAGAGGTGTACGTGCGCAAGAGCGTCGAGCTGTTGAACGGGGATTTGAGTCGCGATGTGGTTATGCAAGTGGGCGACNTTGAGTCGCGATGTGGTGATGCAAGTGGGCGACGATGAGGTGGACAAGTTGTTGAAGAAATTCTATGATTCGTGTCGCAATCGCGAGGCCCTCACCATGTTGGGCATGGATCCCATTTTGGGTGTGGTCGACCTGAAGGGTGGCTGGCCGAAGGTCACCTCAGAGAGTTGGTACGAATACGAGTATGATTGGCTGAAGACCGTAGCCGAGTTGCGTCACAAATTGGGTGTAGACATTCTGATCGGCATGGAGGTGATACCGGACTACAAGGACAAGGACTTGCATCGCATCAAGGTGGGAGCGCCCAAGTTCAGTTTGCCATCCAAGGAGGCCTATCTCAGTGGTGGCCACGAAAAAGCGCGTGAACAGTACAAGCGGAAAATAGCCGATAAGTTGGTGAAATACTTTCCGGAGATGCCATCGCAGTGGGCGACCGAGGTGGCCGCTCAGGTGCTCGATGTGGAACAACAACTGGCCAAGGGGTTGCCTGACGACGCCTCGCTGACATTCGAGCAGACCACACGCGAGCGTTTCGCCTCGGACTTGAAGTCGGCCTACGGCAGTTATGTGGACCTGAGTCGTTATTTGAATTTGATTTTCAATGAAACGATCTATTTGAAGTTGTACGAGAGCCCCGAAGATTACCTCGCGAACCTGGTGGAGGTGGTGCGCCAGACGCCCAAGCTGACCATAGCCAATTACACGATGTGGCGGGTGCTGGACAAACTGGACTTTGCCGGCGACGACAAATGGTGTGTGCAGAAGTTGATCGAGTATTTCCCGTACCAAATGGAGAGCATGCTCCATCGCAACTACAACACGATGCAGACAATCAACGAGTTGCGTTCGGTGTGGTTCGACATTAAGGAGACGTTCCGCAAGGAGTTGGTCGACGGCAAACACTTGAATTGGATGTCGCAGGATAGTCGCGAGAAGGCCATTGTCAAACTGAAGGAAATGGATCTGGAGGTGCTCACACACCAGGAACGTAACGCCCACTTCAAGAAACGGGCNGTCAAACTAAAGGAAATGGATCTGGAGGTGCTCACGCATCAGGAACGTAACGCCCACTTCAAGAAACGGGCCCTCGGTGTGCTGCAACTGCACCGGGAGCGCTACTACCAGAATGTGATCAACATCCTGCAATGGCAAACCGAACAGCAACTGGCCAAATTCCTCGAAAAACCCGAAGTCACCGAGTCGGACATACGGCTGCCGCGGTACAAGCACACCACGAATCAAATACAAATACCGGTGATATTTTTGCAGACGAGATTCTTCTGGGACCCGGCGTACCCAATGGCCATCAAGTACAGTTCGATGGGCTTCTTTTTGGCCCAGCAAATGCTGCAAGGCTTCGACAATGTGGGGCGGCGTTTCGACAAGTATGGCTACCAGCGCAACTGGTGGGACGATAACACCCAAAGGAACTACGACGAAATTGCCTCGTGTTTTGCGGAGCAAAATGAAGAGAAACATATGAAATTCCAGGGGGCCACCGTAGCGGATCCACAAGCTGTGGAGAAGATCATTACAGACAGTGGCGGCTTGGCTGTGGCGTACCGGGCCTATCAGAAGTGGTGGGACAATGAATCGAAATTAGCAAACGAGACGCTGACCACTTTGGAGAGCTCGCCCAATCAGATATTCCTCACGGCATACGCGCAGCTCTGGTGTGCCGATCACCATGACTCCGTCAAGGAGTTCAGTGAGTTGCCAGCGGCTTTGCGTGTGAACGCGGCCATAATGAATCTGGATGAGTTTGCAAGGGATCAGAAATGCTCCAAGAATGACCAAATGGTGCCGGCGAAAAAATGTATATTGTATTAGAGCTTATTTTCATATTGTTGGGATACTATTGTTATTGCTTTGAACACTTTGTATAAATAAAAATAGTTTGTGAGAGCGCTCAATTCATAATTTTATTGAAACCTACAGCAAAGAGATAACCCCAAGTCATTTTCTAAACAAACCTTATCAAAATGAAAAAAAAATTTTAATTCATCTGAAACAGCATTGAGCTTATGAGCGCATCATCGCATTGAAACTAGTTCAGATCAGTACGCCGATTTACATCGCTTAGTGAATATGTTGAATTTTCAACATCGACTGATTTCGGTCAGTCTCATCGTGTGCATTGTATCCACTTTAAATGGCCAAGTGCTCTCAGTGGATGTGGACAATAATCAACCACCGATTTTNTTTTACATGGCCAAGTGCTCTCTGTGGATGTGGACAATAATCAACCACCGATTTTNTCCAGCAGGATGGCAACACCATACGCCAGCTCAAGGGCGAAGAAGTTTTGCGGGCCATGAATCAGTCGCACGATCCCTGCTCGGATTTCTACGAGTTCGCATGTGGCAATTGGCAGCACTCGTCCAGCGACGACAATCAAACAACACCGCTCACCATAATGCGACAGAAAATCGACAGTGTTCTCCATGAGATGCTGTCGGAGAACGTGACCACCGACGAGAGGTTCTCAGACACCAAAATCAAGACCTTCTACAAGACGTGCCTGAGCGCGGAACGCAACGGCCTGATGCAGGAGGAATTCTTCAGCGGTCTCATACAAAACAATAGTGGATTCCCCGCGGTGCCCGGTGCCAATTGGTTTGATCAGCAGGCCCATTTGTACAATTGGGAGGATGTGGTGGCGCATCTGCACTACTGCTACGACCTGAACATTTTGTTGGCCATTGACATGGGCGTCAATCGGGTGGCACGGAACCATCACAGTTTCTACTTCACCCAGCCGCCTACAACGATACCCTCGTGGCTGTGTCACCAGGAAGCCACGGCCAGATGGAACACCAGCGACACAGTATATGAACCGATCCTCAAAGAAGTAGCGGACAATTTGAATGGATGGCTGTCGCTGAATCACACCGAATCCAAACGCATTGGCCGCAGTATTGTGGATTTCGAGTATGAATTGTGCTCGGGCATGCAACCCTCCAGCCTGGCCGACGACAAGAAGAACTTCTCCAGACATACCCTGGCCGCCTTTACGGGCATATTTTCGAAAGCCATCAATTTCAACACGTTGATGTCGAAGAGCTTTGGCACTGTGATAACCACACCAGTTATCATGGATTCCGAGCCGTATTTTCATCACCTGGTAAAAGTGCTCGCCAAGCACAACACCACCACCCTAGCGAACTACATCATGTATCGGGCACTGGCACAACTCAGCCTCCCTAAAGACAGCCCCCGCTGGGAGTACTGCTTGGGTTTGGTGAAAACGCACTTTCCCAAGTTTGTCGGCGAAATTTACAAACGGAAGTACATCAACGTCGGTGTGAAAAACTACACCGATGTGATGTACGGTCGTCTGAGGAACATTTTCAAAAGAAGCAGCTTGCAAAGAGAGTGGTTCGCACCGGGGGATCGTGGTAAATGGAAGTTCGATGATGTCTACCTTAAACTGCCCAACTACACACAAGAGAATTTGGGCAAACTTGAAATCGATGCGCGCAACTATTGGCGGAATTTGGCAAATGTCTTAATGCGCACCAGAGGCGAGAAACTCACTTTGGTGCTGACATCGTACAGTGCACGGCAGCGTGACGAACTGGAGTCGTACGATGNCTTTCCCAAGTTTGTCGGCGAAATTTACAAACGGAAGTACATCAACGTCGGTGTGAAAAACTACACCGATGTGATGTACGGTCGTCTGAGGAACATTTTCAAAAGAAGCAGCTTGCAAAGAGAGTGGTTCGCACCGGGGGATCGTGGTAAATGGAAATTCGATGATGTCTACCTTAAACTGCCCAACTACACACAAGAGAATTTGGGCAAACTTGAAATCGATGCGCGCAACTATTGGCGGAATTTGGCAAATGTCTTAATGCGCACCAGAGGCGAGAAACTCACTTTGGTGCTGACATCGTACAGTGCACGGCAGCGTGACGAACTGGAGTCGTACGATGCGCGTGTCCGCGGCCGATCAGCCGAAAAGTATGTCGAATTGGGTTGGGGCTTGCTGCAGCCGCCCCTGTACAACGCACACTATCCGAATTCGATGCATTATGCCATGATCGGTCAACAAATCGCCAGTGAACTCGTGCGGCTATTCGATGATATTCTTTGGGCGGCCTACAAAAGCAACAGCACCGATTGGGACGCCTCATCTCTACAGGAGTACGGGGACCGCATGCAGTGCTACGGCAAGCAACTGAGTAACTACCTGTACAACCACNCCTACAGGCGTACGGGGACCGCATGCAGTGCTACAGCAAGCAACTGAGTAACTACCTGTACAACCACCCAGATCGGTATCTGAACGAGACCAACATACGGCACATCATCTGGAACAGTGGTGGCCTGGATGTGGCCTTCAACTCCTATCTGAACTGGTTGCATTTTCTGAACCCCTACAATGACTTTGTCCAACTGTCAACGGAGACACTGCCAAAAGTGAATTTCTCCAATACGCAATTGTTCTTCATCGCCTACGCTCAAATGCATTGTCGTCGTGCGTCCACGCAGCAAAAGGCCAGACCTTCCCGCATGATAAGCCCATTGGAGACACATTCGCTGGAACGGTACGAAGTTAACGGGCCGTTGAAGAATTTCGTGGAATTCGCCAGGGAGTTCCGTTGTCCGATCGGCAGTGCAATGAATCCAGTGGACAAATGTGTTGTATATTGAGTTCCATCTATATACAATATTTTTCGACGAGTTTTCTTTATTAATATATGGATATGTATTTATTAAATATTATTTCGCAATTTTGCAATGACATATTCGAAGAACTGTCCCAGTACTTATTTGAACGGGGTGTATCTGAATTTACTGTTTGAACCGCGAATCATGCTTTGCACTTTCAAGGCGAACAGATCCTTATTGGTTGTGAATTCTGTGGCGATCTCCTTGTCCAAGGGATCGTCGGGATTCGGTTCCAACAACAAATGCAACAGCCCATATATGATCGCATTAATGTTCAACACCGGCTTCCAGTCTTCACGCAATATGTTCAAGCAAATGTTCCCTTTCGAATCAATGTTCGGATGATAGATTGCCGTTTCGCATACGACTTTGGGGGGAGTATGCGGATAGCGGGGCCCCAAGCTAAATACGAACTGGAACTTGCCACCTTTGTAGAAGCCCTCATCCGGGCATAGGGTGCATGTGAAGTTGAACAAATCGTTGGGATCGGCAAAGTTGAGCGACGCATTGTTCGGCAACATCAAGTCGGTAAGGTCCTTCTGCACACGCAATTGAGCAGAGGACGCGCGAATTGCCGACTGCGTAGACTGTCTTTCTTCCTTTTCTTTTTGTACGATTTTGAACGTGTTCATTTTTACAGGGTTTGCGATTCTTAATAGCCAGCCAATTGAAAAACTATGGAATTCTTGAATTTGTTCTTAAAGCTCAGTGCTTCTTAAGACCTTGAAAATATAACAAATTTGAGAATTGAAAAGGAATTTGCAATTGAAAGATTCAAACAAAAAAATTGATTTTTAAAGCAAAGGCAGTTATGATTCAAAATTTTTGAACTATTTTGAATCNTGGCAAAGGCAAGTATGATTCAAAATTTTTGAACTATTTTGAATCATCTGTATGTCAATGCAAAATGTCAAAGCTTTTAAAAAAAGCAAAGCTTGCTTAGCTTTTGTAAAATTGCATATATGCTTTGTTTATTAAATACATTGGAGAATTCTCAATTCATCCAAATGAAATCCACAAAAGTATAGGAATTTACTCTCTCTGATAACAGCAGTCGATAACCTTCTACATTGAACTTGCGCTTGAGCCGAACAACGATGACGCCGCTGCCGTCCACAATAACAGCCCGGCATGGTCAGTCCTCTCGCCAGCTTACATTGGGAACTTGAACTGAATGCCAAGGCATTCCCTTGTGCTTGTGTCTCAGTCTGGTGTTTCTGGCATAGTCAGAGGTCCCTTCTTATCAAGTATACAAAACAAACAGCAGCAGCAGAGTTGATTCCCCTCAACAACAGTCAATAGGAAATCCACATATCAGTACGAATTTCGACATTGTCGCGTAAAAATGTCAAAACGGTCTACGTCGAGCACAATCATTTTGGTACTCGCCGTGCTCAACGGACTATTTCATGGGATTCAGTGTCGTATTCCAACGCACAGCCGCAAAAGGAACGATGGCGGTGGCATGGGTGGAGGACGTGTTGGCAACGATAACGATGATGGAGGCCCCGACAACTATAAGACTCCCTCTCTCGACGTCAATGCGGAACGGGCAGTGCACATTGCCAAAGCCAGAGAAATGCTAAGTTACATGAATACAACAGCGGATCCCTGCAACGATTTCTACGAGTACGCATGTGGCAATTGGATAAGCGAACATCAGCGGAGGCTTACCGAGGAGGCCAAGAGAAATGATCAGCCGCGAAATGACACCTCCGTGCAGAGAGAAATCGAAATGGCCATAAATAATGACTTGCAGAAACTGCTCGAACAGAACCTGGATCGCGATGATTCGAAGAGCGTGCAGAAGGTGAAGCATTTCTATGGGAGCTGTGTGTCGGCGGTACGTAGTTCGGAGCAGCAACGCAGTTTCCTCATGGAGTTCGCAAAACATCATGGCGGTCTACCCGGTGTACAGAGAACCCGATGGTCCGACGAGCAGTTCAAGTGGATAGAGCAGATCGCCACCTTCCGTCTTGTGTACGGCATGGATATTCTGATCGGCTTGGAAATCGAGCGTGACATCGAGAAACCCCATCATCGCAGTGTTTACATCACCGAACCGAAGGATTCCCTCATACCCATCGAGTTGTGCAACCAAGAAAACCTCCGCAATGGCAAGGTCCGCGACGAGAGTTACGTGAACATCGAACGGCAAGTGTCGGCGAACATGAAAAATTGGTTTGAGCTGGCCGACCACAAGGCGAGGTTGTTCGCCTCGGAGATCGTGCGTTTCGAAATCGAGCTATGCAAAGGCATGCGCGTATTGCAGAGTGAGGAGGCAGAGGCCTGGGAACAGGATCAGCAAAACGGTCGAATGCGCAGGAAACGTGGACGGACCGGGGGCTCGCGCACTGGTGTGAGCCGCGTGCACGGCGGGAGGAACGGCAAAATGAGCTTGTTCCAGCTGTATCAGAAGTTCGAGAACCACATAGACTTCAAACGGTTTGTGGACATCAGCTTGAATACGTCCATGAACGATCCGGTGTACCTGCGATCCGAAGCGTATTTCAGCCATTTGAAATATCTGATACAACACAGTTCCACCCCCACTATAGCCAACTATATAATGTACCGGGCACTGTTGCAATTCCACATGCCCCACGACAAAGATTCGCCGGCGCGCGCTCCTTATTGCGTGGACTTGAGTGTCAAGTATTTCCCGCGCATCGTCGGCCACATGTACAGCAGACATTTTCCACGGCCAGAGGCCAAAGCGAATCTACCCAACATGTTCTCGAAGATCGTGCAGACCTTCCGCATTGCTCTGAGCAATGACTGGCTCCTGGAGACGGACACCCAAGCCGCCCAACAGAAACTCTCTCAGATTCAATTCAAATTCCCCACCTACATGAATCTGGAAACGAACTCGTTGCGCTTGGACACGAACGCCGATTTCTGGCATACACTGGCCGCCGTTGTGCGGTATAACGCCGATGAG
>JXPZ01002859.1:0-19842 GCA_001014575.1 Themira minor
GCCGCCGTCGGATATGTGGGAGTCGGTGGATACCAATAGCCGGCCACTTGTTGTCCGTAGGCGGCCGCCGCTGCTGCTGCTGCCGCCGAACTGGCAAACGGGAAGCCGGCCGCCAACGCTTGCCCGGTGACGGCGGACAAATGATTGGGATCGCCGCTTTCCTTGCCCCACGCACATTTCACCAGCTGTTGATTGATTTCCGTGTTGTGGACAGCGACAATGGCATGGGTGGCCGCCTCTTTGGTCGAGTACCTGTTATCGGGTACAAACATAGCGGCATTAAAAATTGTTGGACTCCAAAGTGTTTTCAATTTAAGATCGTAACATATATTAAATATTTTCCATCTCATATTCCCACGAAACCCCTTACCGTTAGCCATATTGTGTATACCAAAATCCAACATTAAAGTGTACCCTTTTCTTTGTGTAATCTTATAACGACAGTGCTCTGACTTTATTGTGATGGTCATAAAATACTCGCAAGGCTCATTAACTTTATGTTTTGTTTGTCCTTGCTAATCCCTTCCACACTCGCCCTCGCATATACACTTTATATATGAGAAATTGGGTTTTATGCTTTTTGTCCTTTCGGGTTTCCATCTCAGTCCGTATCTATCTGTCTCTCTCTCTCTGTCTCTATGGCACAAGAACGAAGCTCTAAACAACAAAACAATGCCACAGCACGATGGACATGCTTCGTACTTCGCACTAAGCGAAAAAACCACACCGAAATAAGCACACTTTTGGCTCCTTCTGTTTGTAATAACCGAGCTAAGGGCATATCTGCGTTGCATTATCTTTCATCGCTTGGCATGTGTCCTTGGTGTGTGTGGTGTGTGGCGTGCGGGTGTCATGGAGATAAACTGTTTTATCGCCGTTTTCATCAGTTAATGTCTGATGGTCGCCCACCGACAATCCGAAGAGGTCTGCAGTTTTTGACTAACTGCTAGATGGCTTTTTTTCGGACCTTATTACGGTTCAGTGTGGAACGAGGTACGAATCTCCGAATGACTTTGTGGGTCTGCAGTGGCTCGTCCTTCGCACTTCTCAATTGCCATGTATCATAGGCACACCGGGTATGTGACAAAAACACATGCAATCTTGCTGATGACAAGCCCGCCGTTGACGACGATAAATGGTCGGTAAGCGCCGGTGTCAGTGGTAATAGACGACCATAGAAGAACAACGCCAACCATGCATTAACGATGCATTGCACGGGATTTGGCGGGCAAGCCTTGGTTTCAGCCGTTTTGCTGTGTGTGTGTGGGCCCAAAAGGATTTATCGCTTGACAACTGCCAGAAAGCGTGAGAGCGTATAATAGCGTAAGAAAGCGATATAGTGCCCCGAAATACGTCGGGTGTTGTGCGATAGTGTCGTAGATTATCACAGCATAGCTGTTCGCGTGCCAGCCCAAAGGTTTCCTTTTGTAGGCGAGGAAATTAAGGAACAAAATAAAAATGTTTGATTTTTCTTAAATATTTCCACCAGTTGGAATGGTCATCATTAGGCACGTATTATTGCCGCAAGGTCGCACCATCTAACAAATGGCAAATAAGGTGCAGAACCTAGGCTGTTTCGGCCATTATAACCCTATCAGTGACAGCAACAACAACAACAACAGCAATAACAAAACCACCACTAACAATGAAAGCATCTGCGTTCCTTTGGCCTTGATGCCATTGTAAGCCATTATTGCCTCGATGATGCGTTTTTTTTCGCTTTTTCTGGTTACGTTTCGCGCTTAGCCGTCGCCATTGCCCCATGTAGGCGATGACGTTGTTATGCGCCTGAAGGGTGGCCCTGGCTCGGAGATTTCTCTGATGGCGGTTTAAGCGGCGAGTGCAGCAATTTGATGTTGTGGTGTTGATCGCGGTAGGTGGGGGGGTTGGGGGGTGAGAGGGGCAGTGCTCACTCTCACTCGATTTCTTTTGCTCTATTATTGCGAATCGAATTTGTTGGTCTTTGTAGTTAGAGTTTGTTTTTGTTGTGATGTTTTGTAGGGCCACCGCCATCGCCAACGCCGTCGTCATTGCAGTTGCGCTTGTCGTTATTGTTGCCGCTTTTGTTTTTTGCCGCCGCTGCTGCTGCCGTGCCACGTAGCCAACGTCCCTTTGTGCACGTATGCTGTGAGTGTTGTGTGTTGTTGTAGCCTAGTTTGTGCCATTTTTTTGCGGTTCTTCGGCATTGCGAGGCACAAAAGCGTTGGTGATTTATTAACGGCATCCAACGATATGGCGTGCATTCAATTGCAACGAACGCTCCGCCTGATGATGATGGCGCTGGTGTATTGTGGAAGCGCTCAGAGTCAGGAGACAAGCCAAAGCGTTGGCGCGCATTGAAAGGTTTTAAAAAAATTGCACAAATAATTGAAAAAAAAAACAACAAAATTACTAACATAACGCTTTATGTAGATTTTCATGTCGTTTTTTGCTTTTGTTTACGGTTATTTTCGTTTTGCGAAATGTCCTTGTTGTTGTAATCGTTATTATATTTTGTCACAGCCGGTGGTATTGATTTTTCGAAATAACTAAATGGTATATGTTTTCTATTCGATGGTTTTAAAGAGATTCAAAACTTATTTAGTATTCTCCAAAAAACGCACTTAAATCTCTCAAAACGCCCTACTTTCGCTTGCCGTTTTCGCACTTCAATAAATTGTTGTATTTATTTTCCATTCGCACTAAGTGCTTCTAATTAGTTCTTAGAAGCCCGCATTTTCCTTTGAACAGCGCTTTGATTTATTTCGCACATTTAGTTGGAAACTTTCGATCAATTACATAAACACACAAGTCGTTGTTCTGGACAACTCTTCAATCCGTTTCATGCGAATGCACGTAATTGCACCAAACGGAAAATGCGTACTCGTTTGCTCGGGACGCGCAACGGCAAAGCGAGAGAAAATCCTTCAAAGTTCAATGCGTTGCGGCCGAAAGGCTTTGCGAATGGCATTGTTATCAAGCATTAATATTGCGAACAATAGAGAAATGCACTTTCACCTCAAAACCCAATTCAGCTGTTTTGCCTTCCGCCAAAGAAACTAAAAAAATTAATTAACTAAAAGCCTGTTGGCCATTGTTGCTGCGAGTGCAGAGCTCTCAACTTTGTTTCTATGCTTGATATAGTTTTGAGAAAACAAATTTTGTTGTTGTTCGGTTGTTTTCAATTTCATTAAAAATCATGTTTTGCCACATTTCCTTCCTGAGCATGGCAGTTCAACTGCACCTGGCCGTATATATCGTCACTACATGGTTTTGAGCTTTTGTTGTCGCTGCTCCCGCTTGACTTCCTTTGAACAGATAGTGAGCCCTGGCTTTTCCTTTCATACTTATATTTGTAAATTTATTATTTCGCTACGGCAGGAACATTTCGGGATTTGTGTCAAACATACCGCACAAAGGCGTATCCTTTATCCTTGAACACCCGTATCTCCTGAATGCTGCCATAGGGCGAGAAGGTCTTCTGGAGAATCTCCTCGCTGAGAAAGCCGGCCAGGGTGCCGTTCATGCCGCCACAGTACACGGTGCAATTCGAAGGACTGCTCATGTTGTACACCTCATCGAACGTCAACGGCTTGGCATTGGCTGCAATGTAGTGTAAAGAAATCAAATTGGCCATAATTTGCCATTAATTTGCGATTCCCATCGAAGTTCTGGCACTTCACTTACGGTCAACTTTCGACGATGGTGGCTTTCGTGTGGCCCAATTAGTTCGTATCGATCTCGAACCCAACCATTGGCCGTTCATTGCTGTGATGGCGTTCTCGGCTTCCTGTTGATAGAGAAAACCGATTGAAAAATGTTGATCCAAGAAAAAACATACATTACACAGGGATTTAAAATAGAGACTNTTGGTTTTTTCTGTTGCTTCATAAAATACTCGTAACAGTTTGTCAATAATCCTTTAGGNAACAGTACTCGTAACAGTTTGTCAATAATCCTTTAGGCAAAACAAAACCAAAGAAATAATACAAAAAGGAGGTGAAAGCCTCTTTCGTTTAGTTTGGCAACAATTTGCTGAGCAAAATAATTGAAGGCACAAATTTACTGCTTTGGCAAATTGTTTAAACGCCCAGCCGACAGGTCGGGGGACAGTACAATCGGTATTGATTTAGGAACTGGAAATGCCCTCAATAGATTTAGCTATGGTGTTGTTGTTGTCCTTGTCATTGCCACTACGTCTGGTGGTAATCCTTTTCACAATCCATTCCTTTATATACTGCACGTTTTCGTTTCATTCATTTCGTCTTGGCAGTGGCAGCGGCAACGGCATTGCCAGTGCCTTTGTTATTCGAACTCTTAAGAGTTTTGCGTCGTTTAAATTGTACGGCGATTGGAGTGGGTAAAACTTAAATTGACTTTTCGACAATGTCAGCGTAGCGAAAGCCAAAATCGACACCCGTGGCAATAGTGGCAGCAACACCAGCAACAACAATGTGACATCACCAGCAAAAAACATAAACTAACAATTTGACGAGCATTGAAAAAGTCTTTCCCAGAGCAGCGCAGAAGGATGTTACTCTGAATGTACCACACTAAGAAGAGGAGTAAAAGAAAACGATAGCGTAAACTGAAAGCAAAGAATTTACGGTGGCAAAAGAATGAAACGAAGGACATGGTGGCAAAACTTTATCCCTCTCTTTTGTCTTACATTTTNTAAGAATGAAACGAAGGAAACTTTATCCCTCTCTTTTGTCTTACATTTTGTTGTTTGTCTTACACTATTTCGTTTGGGAAAGAATTCTCCTTTGGCGTGTCTTGTTGTTGGCTCGGAAGTGAATTGCTCTGTGCATCGAAGTCCTTGTCGTCACAGTGCTTAAGACGGTGAAATCCCGTCGCCCCACTCCCCTCCAAATCATAGGAAACTTTCCAAGCCAGAAAACAGCATGAAAGTGGCAAGCGAAAAGTGCGACGACCAAACTTTGAAGATGACAAATTTCGTCAGTGCGGGTGTCGCAAATAGAGGCCTCACACCGTCACAGACGTCTGCAAAGCGTTCAGCACTGCTCGTAATCGTAATCGATGAGCGGACCAATTGTGTTTGTCAGCCTGTGTCGCTGTGTGTGTGTGCGCGCGACAATTGTTACGATTGTTGCGTATAAAAATGTCGTTTGAAGTTACCAAACGTGCCTTAGCAGGGTTCGACGTCAAAATAAAACTCGCACTTTGCTCTTTCATCCATCCATTGAGGACAAGTGGCCAAGTTCTTAAACTCTTTCTTTTGTCCCTTGTTTTTTCTTTCCTTTTGCTTGACTTTAAAAGGTGGATTATCGTCAGCAGTTGGAGCCCGTAACTGTAACCTCAAATCCCCATAAAATTCAATGCGTTTGCATGGAGCGGGCGAGGGCTCAGTGTCGTTGTGCGGCATTGAGCGCGTCACAGCCGCTGAACTGAAATTATAATTTCAATTTCGTATAAAAGGTGATTCGTGCGGATCAAACGTGATTCATGTTGAAATAATTGCAACGACAACTCATACGGCGACTGCAGTCGTGGGGGGCGTTGAATTCAATTCAACTCGTTGCGATTGCACGGCCGGCGAACGGGCGTGCAATTTACTTGTGGCTTACCGAAAATGCCAATGCAATAATGGCATGGAATTGGCTCAAACGAAGGGGAAGCAGCTCGCTCGCTACGTGGTGAGGTGTGGCCCCCAAAAATATAAAACCGAAAAGGTTCGCTGAAATATTGCAAAAAACTTGGAAGAAAATAATATCACCAAATGGTGGAGAAAGAGGACCCAATGGAAAATCAATATGGGAGGTATGAATTTTCAAACTTTGAGGGAAGATGAACATTTGCGGAGACCACAATTGCTGTATAGTTCAAACTCTGATNAGGAAGATGAACATTTGCGGCGACCACAATTGCTGTATAGTTCAAACTCTGATTTCCGTTAATTAGTTGTGCAGGTCTCTTAGCTCCCGTCTCGCATACAAATTGGGACTTTTGTGGGAACTCCCTTAATTATGGCATAGTTGGAATAATTTTAAAAATTCCATCACGTCGGCGAAAATTGTGCGTCCATTAAGGCGCAATATGGCCGAATGATTTCATTACGTTTCGCTCAATCGTTTAGCCTAAGGTGTTGCACATTTCCCGAGTGGCAGCCACCTTCGTGTTGTGCACGTCTGTTGTGGGCTTTCATTTCATATTCTCGTTTTATGTTGATGGTTACACTCGAATTCAATCGAAAAGAATTGCACACAAAAAATAAATACCCGTAAAATCACCGTCAATCGGATGGCTTTCGCTTTGACCCTTTTCATGCACTCCAAAAAACCGAACCAAAAAAGTGCAGAAATATCGCTGATCGGTGTTGTGGGCGAAATGGCAATTTTGTGGTTATGGCTTGGTTTAAAATGAAATTGTATACTTTTTATAGGGGCCCTGCACAGCACGTAAGCCCTTACCAGCGGTGCGGTACGATACGGTTCGGATTGGGTTGGTTTTGTTTGGTCTTGTCGGGGGTTTCACCACTTCGCGAATCAATACAATTACCAGTGGTGCGGTTACACTTGCTTTTTTTTTTTGGTGGTTCTTTTTTTCGATATCCAAGGCACGAATGAAGCCAATTTTGAAGTGTTTTCGCATGGTGGTTTGTGCCTCATAATTACTGCGGTGGGCGGTGATTTGAATGCATGGTTGTTTAGTTTTAATTAGCTTTGATGCCATAATGAGGTCTTCGATTATGTTTCCACAAATGTTGAAAATTTCAGGCATTTAAAGCTGGGAGAAACGAAATTAAATCACAAACTTGCGATTGGTGTTGATGTGTACTCAACAATAACACGCCTCGCATTTGCATTTACAATGGCCAAACACACACACAACGTGAGTGAAAGCCCCAGGCAGAGTTCCGGAGACTGCCTGGCATTTGTCATTTGTACGTTGCAAGCTCATTCAATTACTCCTGCCATTGAGAGGGAAATATTGTTTGACGCTTTGTACGATGCTCGGCTGTGCAGTGCTGTTGCTGGTGTACGGCAACTTTACCGTTGCACTGCAGGAATGCGATATTTAAAGAGTCTGAAGCAGCAGCAGCAGCGGCAACAAAGAGGATACCACAAAGCACACGATACTCTTGTTATTCCAACTGTCACAAAACTTTGGCAATAATTTTTCAGTACACCATGTTAGGCACGAGCGGGCATGTGTGGCTCTGTGCGTTTGTGCTTGTTGTCGAGTCTGACAGTTTATTTGAACATTTTTTTGGTAATTTTTGTGTTATTTTTTTCGGTAGAAAAGTTGAATTAGTGCGTTCCCGTAAGGCTGGGTGTGTTTGACCGAAATGCATGCCTCTCTATTTGCATAAACTATAAATTTTCATACTTTTTAATAATCATAAAACGTGGACGGGCGNAAATTTTCATACTTTTTAATAATCATAAAACGCGGACGGGCGTCCGTTTTTTGGGGGGTGCGCAAATTGGTGATGCTCTTTTATAGGCCACCCNTGGGGGGTGCAAATTGGTGATGCTCTTTTATAGGCCACCCGAAAAGGNGGGGGGTTGCAAATTGGTGATGCTCTTTTATAGGCCACCCGAAAAGGTAGCCTTTCAAAATTAAAGTTTTGAATTCCAATAGTTCGTTGAGAATTTCATGCTTTCGTTTAGGATGTCCCTTAAACCAAAATCCAATTAACCTTCGCCAAGTGCAATCGTGCCTTCTTGGCCAGGGGCTCGCAACTGCATCTGACAATTGTCTGGTTGTGCGTGTCTGTGAGTGAACTTACAACGAAATTTGTAGACGACACAGGAAAATGTCCAAGGGAAGTTCGGCAAACAATCCGACAAGGCCACCGGGAACAATGCAGATAAAGCCACCGTACGAACAGCATATTAGTAAATTGAAACTTTTATCTTGCCCCCAACAGGCAACTCGACCAAAGCATGTGTTCGCAGTGGTGTAAACTGGAAGAAATTTTTCAAGAAAATCGACGAGGGCGAACATTTCCAGAGCCATCGATAGGAGCAGCCGCGGCCAGCGAGCTTTTTCCAATTACTTTTCGCACAATGTGATGGCTGTTTGGCACCAGCACTCGGAACAGTGGATCAATCATTTGAAAAGTAAATTGTTTAGAAAATATGTCGCTGGCGTATTTCAACGAACGGATTGGAGTCTCGACAAATTTCTCCCGTCAGCCTGAGGAAAACAGCAAATCAAATTTGATAAATCCTCCATCAATGCGTGCAACCTTTCACATTTGCTCGGCACTACTGATTCACTTTCACTCATCTTCAATACATTAAAAATGTTGAATTTCATTTGTGTTGTTTTTTGCTGAAATCTCAGAGGATGTCCCTTATAGCCGTGATTTAGTCTTGTGGAAAAAATATTTTCAATATTTTCTTTTTGCACCCCCTTCCATGTACGTATATTTTTCGTTTCGTTGGGTTTTGTGTTCGTAGCCGCCGTTACATTTGTCAGGCACGGCACACGGGGAACTTTGACTTGGCTGTCATACGTATTGACTTCTCTTTAGGCACACATTTGCCACAGGTTACCCAGCTTGCGGAATGGCAACATATTAGATGCCGCCCACGGTGGTTGGGTGTGTAAACGATTTGTCACTTGAGTTGTTTGCGGATCGCAATTTCAGTAGCGCTGCGGCACACGAGAATGAAAATAAGATGAAAGACAAGAAATTTAATGCAATCATATGGGGAGACTCGAGAGACTCGAAGCGAAAAAAAAATATACGCACCGCATGTGGAAAAACAATACTGTGTAAATATTGTGGGGCATACGTTTGAATTTATGATTTCATATTTTTTAACGATATAAAAAAGTGTGTAACATTTCGTGTGCTTTAAAATCGAATTTCTTAATTTTCCTTTCAAATGAAACTTGTAAATTTAACGACATTATCTGGTTTTTGATGTATATTTTNAGTTTTTTTCCTTTCAAATGAAACTTGTTGTAAATTTAACGACATTATCTGGTTTTTGATGTATATTTTTGAAAAATGCCTACACATTTTTCGTGTTTAGGCCATGTCCTAAGCTAGCAAATAAAAGAGGCTTTTTTCCGTTGCCGTCTCCGTTGGGAATTCACAATTGTCCCTTTCGTTTTTGTTTGGACAATATGGCTTTGGTGTGTATTTATTTAGCGTTAGGTTTTATTGTGCTCTTGTCTCTGTTGTTGTGTTTACCTTTCTTTAAGAAAACCCCAAAAACATAAAGAACGGATTATCCCTTTTTTATTTCATTTCGCTGCAAATGTCGCTCATACACTTTGCCGAAAGCTTTTGTTAGGCCACAAAGCAAATACCAACTACACAGAAAAAAATTTTTTTTTTTAAAGTCCGAAAAAGGGTTCGACATGTCGGCCATCCTACAGCCTCATTGTTTTAATAAACATTTTAAATGTCTTTTTCTTCGTCAGCCTATGCGTTGGCTTCTATTAAACCAGCAAAAATGGAGCTCAGAAAAGGAACAACACAACAACAAAAAGCTAAATGGAATACATAGAAGAAAGCATTTTCCCTTTGACAACCCCTTAGTGCCTATACTGTTGGTGTTTCTTTGAATTTTTCCCTTTTGGGGTTTTTTGTGTAAACCACTTAAAATTCTTCAAGTTACTTTCGTTTCTCCCTAATGAAGGTATTTACCTCAAATACCAAATACCCAAAAGGAAACGCCATAAAAAAAGCCCAAACAAAATTGAGCCCAAGTAAACTAAAAGTAAAATAATGGATGTGAAGTATGTATGGTGAGACAGCTACAAAGAAGCACATAAGCAAAATTCAAAAAAAAAAATGCAAACCCTTAAATGGCTATTGAGCCAGATTTGATGTATGTTTTCGCTTTGTGAGGTTCGGCTTTCAAGGAAAATCTAACCACTTTAAGATGGAACAATCAATATGTACACTCCGTGTGTCCCCTTTACAAAAGCCACTAATTGCGGGTTTGGGTTTTCTATTTCATTGACATACTAATGAAAAGCATTGACTTTCTAATTGGTGAAGCTCATTGCGAAAAAATCTCTTGCTAATCAAGGGTAAGTACAAAATCCAGCCAACAAATAAAACCGAGGCNCACCGAGGCACATATTTCTCCAATTGCAGAGCATTCGATTCAAAGCTCAACNAACCGAGGCACACATTTCTCCAATTGCAGACATTCGATTCAAAGCTCAACAAAATTATCCAAATGTGTAAATGAAACCCTCAAGCCCTCNCAAAATTGTCCAAATGTGTAAATGAAACCCTCAAGCCCTCTTTATGACATATGGTATCGTTGAGAGATGTAAACATTAGCTCGTTCACAATTAATTAGCACGCCTACATCACGGCCAAGCCATTTACAAACCAACTGACTTTAGGCGAACTAACAAATAATCTCTGTGATGATATTCGTATTAGGCTTTGATGAATTCGACTTTCAAATGAAGTTCAGTGTGTTTCAATGAATATTATGAACCAAGGCAAGCCAAGAGAGCTCTTGCCATCTCATTTGAATTCATTGTCTATTCCTTAGTCTAATAATAGTTTCTATGTGTGCATATATGTTCAACTTCTTTATGGGTTTTGTTTGGGAATTTGTTCCAATTTAGCCCAAGCATTTTCAGAAATTCTTATATCGAAAATTTCCAAAACTATAATAGAATTTAAAATAGTTTCTCAGTGAGTGCCATTTAATTCCCCAAGCTACCAGTTTTGTGCATTGCCTCGACCTCACCCAACGGCATTCAAAGCCACCTCACCAGATTAGTTGATTATAAAGTTTTCTCCATCCCTCAATGGGAGGGTGGCCTTCACCGATTGCAGGCCAAATGAGGGGGAAAACATTTTTTCAAATTGAAATTTACGATTCAGCCAAACCGGCAACGAGCAACTTAACTCGTGAAATGAAGAGAGGCATCGTGGCGTGTGTGGGCGCCTTTCGAAATGTTCATTTCGGGTTTTTCAAACTGGCGTGTGTGTGTGGTAGGTATATTGTTTGCCGGCTTTTGTGAGAGCGGGAGCCAACGCAAATCTGGAATATTTTTCTTTTTGCGGCAACACAGTTGATTTAATGCAAATTTTATTTATGCGAAAAGTTTTATTAAATTTTTGCAATTTATACAAAAATATCCTTTCATTCCGCCACGCCAGCGCCACCTCACACGGCTGGTTGGCGGTTGACGGAAATCGAAAAGTCTGTTTCGCACTGTTCCCACAGCCGGTTCCAGGGTGCGTCTTGTCGTCATGGCCCAGCTTAGTGCAGCCGCATTTCATTCGAGTGCAGTCGCATGTGAGATCCGGTGAATTGTGAATTGTTGTCGCCACAAGGACCCCCCGTTAAATGCACAATGCGACTTGTGCTCGTGCTCATTTCCTCGATTGGGAAAATTACCACAAAAAAACGTATGAAACTGGCAAAAATACGACTCAAATTGAATAAAGTTTAATCAGGCTAGGAAATGGCAAGAGAAAGTAACTCTTTATTTGTGAGTAACATCAGGCCTCAATGAGCATTTCTTCGCTTCTTCATGATGACGTTACAACGGAAAGTCTTGCAACATTNTTCGCTTCTTTACGATGACGTTACAACGGAAAGTCTTGCAACATTTTGTTGACCACTCAACCCAATTTAATATTAAACCAAATGCCTTTAAGTTGACGAGATTTGTATACTATTTAGCCGTCATTTTGTCAATAGCTCTGAGTCAAGCGTGAAGTTTGCGGTCGCTGCCATTACACCGTTAAGACGGCGTGCGATGCGCCAGNATGAAGTTTGCGGTCGCTGCCGTTACACCGTTAAGACGGCGTGCGATGCGCCAGTTTTGATGATGATGATGACGCCACTAGTGATGCTTCGGATGCTGCTGCCTGAGACTGTTTCATTAGCATCATAAATCACACACCCCCCGTACACATGTGTGTGTGTGTGTGTTGGCGAGGCCGGGCAATTCTCACACATTAAAGCAATAAACATTCGTTGGAAGGCGGTCCGTGCTCGCTTCACGGGCGTCGCTCAATGCTAATGCGCTCAAAGGCAACCGGAAGCTTGCCATCACAACACTGGCGCTGTTGTTCATCTTTTGACGGCTGGAGCTGGAGCTGTAGCTGTAGTGATGGCAATGGTGTTACTTAGTGTGCGGCATTGTTGTCACTGCTTTAGCGACTAATGTTGGTGTATTTGTCGTGGGCGCTCGCCGCCGCTATTATTACCGTCTCATGGCGGATATTAACATATTATTGTAGCTACTTACGAACGCAACGAACGCACACGCTGCCGGTGCCGTTGCTTACCTTTCAGCCGCACATGCGACATTAAATTGCCACACATTTCACGAGGAGGCGGTTACGGTCTGGGCGGGGTGTGTCAACATAAGCACGCATAACATCAGGAGGCTCCGGCAAAACACAACACGGAGGTACGACGGCTCGTCCCGTGACAACATCCAACGCCATCAACGTGTTATCACTCTGATGGTGTCTGGTGCTGGTGTCGGGGCTTTCGTAAGAATTTTTGTCTCCGCTCCTTAGCTTTCTGGGAAGAAAGCGTTCAGCGTGTGTAGTCGCAAGTCATCATCTCGCCATGTAAATCGTTTGTTGGCTTGTTGGCGTCCGCCCCGCTTGGCGCTCATACATTCAAATCGCACATGTGTTATTCGCTCGTCAAACGACTCGTCTCCAGCTCGTTGCTCAGTCATCTTCACGTTGTCCCTGTGGTTGTTGTTGTTGTTGCATTTTGCATATTCATTTCAATTTTTTAATATTTTTTTTGTTTTTCGGTCGATAACTTCCTCTCGCACGAGTTATGTATATGAGGGCACATTCATCAACATCAAATGCAGCAGTTACGCAGCCGCCTGTGGCACAGGCGAGCGGCACGCTTCAAAGTCATAACCGTTGAATGGGTTTCCCAAAAAAATGTTGATCCTTCAAATTAGAAAAAACAAATTTCGAAAAAAACCGAAAATTCCCCCGGAGTAANAAAAAATTCGAAAAAAACCGAAAATTCCCCCGGAGTAAGGAGAGCGCAGCAACTTCATCATTAGTATCGTCATTGTTATCGCCATCGTCATGGCGATGATATGACGTTGGCGTTTTATACGTAATTCGTTGTCGCTTCCGTTCTTATATCCTTCCGGTTTGAGTAGTGTCTCCTTGCTGGTGTTTATTTTTATTTTCGTGGATTTTCATACTTTTTAGCTCTTGAATGCAAAATTTATTTAAAAGTTTCCGCTTTGTTGATGTCAGGACTTCACCGCTTGGTTCGATTCGATTAGTTCAGATGATGATAATATTCTTATAGGGTTTTTTGGCTTCTCTCTCTTAAAGTTAAACTTCAATTCTTAATTTCCGTTCCAGTACGCTCATTTCCGTTTAGAGCTCAGTTAAGTGGCTTTAGATTAGTTTTAATTGTGCAAATAATGTTTTTTTTAATCTCCTTTTCGTGTGTGCTTGGGTTTATGCTTTTCATTTGAGTATGAGCTTTGTGCAGTAGTTGTTTCCACACTTGTTGGTCAGGCGAGAGAGAGAGAGAGAGAGCTTCACATATAAGAAAATTAAACTCAAAGCATTTCGTAAATTTTTGCTGCCATGTCCCTTAAAACTCAATTCTCAGGCCCATTTAAGCGTACCGTTATATTTACGATCGACCCTTCGCTTATATGTCTCAATTAAAAAATACCTTTAGAAATTGTTGCTTTATGTGTGATTTCACACGCACACCAAATACACATTTTCACGCCATACCATTTGTTCGGTTGGGTGTTAGAGCCTCTGCCAGACTGAAACATTCCGTATGGAATGTAATTGCAGTTTAAAGGTTTCCCGTTTCTCACAAACCTCTCACCTTCGTGGGGCAGCGATAACCCCGCACGAGTTTAACCTAACCTCAATCACGTATTAGTTAAGGGAAGATATGGGAAAAGTTGTGGGTGGGTGTTTGTGTGTTGGGGCCGGAGAGCGTGTATGGTGTGAAATAGGTATGCGGCGAATGTTTCATGGCCGCTCCCATTCGCACATCATATTCAATAAAGAAAACCGTAAATGATAAGCATAGGCCCCGAATAAATGTCGAACCTGTAACTTTGCGGTTTTCCCCGGTCTGAGGTGGGAATTCGTAAATCTTCAAAGATCACAAGGTTGCGGAGACATTTCGTGGGCATTTTATCGGGATGTGGGTTCTGAGTGTGTTAATTTGGTTTTTGGCATTTGCTTCAAAATACATAAAAATGGAAATGGGGTATTTTCGGTTGCCGCAACTACCACGCCAAGGATGTGTGTAAACACAGAGTAATCCCTTTTTTTGTGTCCTTCTTAAAATACGCATACAATGGGATTTAGTGGTTTTAATGCTTAACGCCATCGTGCCAGCACTGTCTGGGTGGGAGTGTGTGTGTAAGTGCTTAATTTGTATGAGAGCAAGTGTATTTTCGTATTAGTGACGCATCGTTACAGTTGTTAATGTGACAGGATTTTATGCATATTAACCTTTGGAAGTTCCTTGAATGCCGGCATTAAGCTGTGTACACACAGAAGAACTCTGATAAAAATGTCTGCCCACACAAATGTTCAATTATAGCTCTGGTTTAGTTTGTTTGATTGCCTTAATTGAAGACAATTCTTTTGATGTTTATTAATTAAGTGTGGCAGGCGGTAAAGTCTTAGCCGGAAAAGCACACACCCACAAGTCAGCATCTGCCAACGGCATCCAAAGTGTTCGAATGCGCACCTTGAGATGTCAACATGTGACAGACACCTTCTTCTATGGCAGTTGACATTTATGATAACCGCATGAAAAATTCCCACTCTCACCTGGGAGCTGTGTGTAGTTTTTGCACATCCGAGAAGAATGGCACAAATGATATGTGTCTACATTGAGTTATGAGCGAGTGTAAAAACGACAGTCATTAAAGGGGACCGTAATACCGTAATAAAATACCTTGCCTTTCTTGCAATGTTATTAAAACAAGAATATATGAAATCCACTAGAATCAGCTTTAAAGTTGTGTTTACTTTGCCTAAAAGCGCCGTAAACATATTTTCCTCAATAATTCCTTTTCAAACTCAATAAAGATGTTTGCCCTGTAAAGAAACAAGAGATCCAACTTACCGATTTCTTGATGAACGACACGAAGCCATATCCCTTTGATTTCAAGGTTTGCGGATCGCGTACGACTCTGCAGTCACTGGAAATAGTGAACAAAAAGGAGAGATGTTTCAGAGATGTTTAAAGAATCTTGCGAATTTCAATCGTTTGAAGTGTATAAACACACCGCAGACACCCAGAAAAATATAAAACGATACCAAAGAGTCGAGAAGAACTAAGGCAAGGGCAATAACATTATTGGNTCCAAAGAGTCGAAAAGAACTAAGGCAAGGGCAATAACATTATTGGAAAATACCGACAATGTTAAAGCCATTCAATGGTTGGCCGCATTGCGAACTCAACTATGTGCACACATTGAAAGACGGAATTCGGCAATTCGTCCGCTCACTCGAACCCAAGTAATGAGCTGGAGAGGCTACAGACAATCCTTAATCCTTGAAATTACACAACCGTTGTGATGGCGTCTCGCAGAGAGCCAAAGAAAATATGATGCGAATAAAATCGGTGGAAATCTGATTTTCTCTAACGAGTAAACAACAACCAACACGGCAAGAGTGTCTGTTGCAACAGTGGGGGAAATGGCTTGGCAAACGAAAATGTTGCCGTTTGTTGAATGTGGAAGCTCACTTGTGGCGGCCACCCCCGCTCATAGCTTATGCTGGAGTGTGTAATAGTAAAAGGGATTTCAAAAGAAATCCAAACTCCCAGCTCATCATACATATAAAACGGGATGTGCTTTGTGTTTATCTGTGAGTCGGTTACGTAATGCCAGTAGGTGTGTTGTGCGATACATGTGCATTTATGTAAGTCCTAAGCCGGTGAGTATTTTCATCTTACCGAGACCGACCGACAAATAACGGTTGCAGTGGAAGTCGCTACCGACGGGTGAGTTACATCCAAACAGCATCTCTCAAGCAAATGGAAAGACAAATGCGTAATAAAATGGCCAAAACGGTCTTAAACCGTACTAAACAGACCTCCAGCCGGCCAGCGCCGCCCCAGTGCAGGGGCATACCTACAAAGCTTTAAAAGCTGAAGAGCTATTAATGTACCGCACAGCGGGAAGCAGCTCACAGATGTACGCCAGGAATTTAGTCGGAGCAAATCCGAAGTAAAAGCTGAACGAAAATCCCTTTTAAGATGGACTTTGGGAGGTAAGATGAGATGAGCCAAAGCAACGAAAAGAGAATGAAATTTAAAAAAATGGAGAACCTGAACGTGTCGATGAGTGTGATTGGCAACGGTGATTTATAATTATAACTTTCGACTTTCTAAATAATTTCAATTCACCGAAAACTCATGTGCTTCTCAATTACACTCTCGGATTTATTTCTGGAAATTCGGAAATTATTTTCGAAAATTTAATCACATCATATGGGATTCTGATAATCCGCTCATTGGGCACGGCCGTATGCAATGTGTGTGTTTCGGCACATCCCTTCTTTGTTGCTCTCAGCTTGTTTGCGGGCTTGTTTGTGTTCGTTTTGGGGAGTGGCTTTTTTGTATGTTGATATTTGGTATCATATTTCATTAACGATAAGAATCACTTCATAACTTTTGATCGTTTCAGCAATGCAAAAAATCACAGGGAGAGAGGATGCCATGCGAAGCCTCGATGTATTTGCACATAGTCGTAAAACAAATATAAACTATGACTTCGTCAGTCACATTTACAGCGGAGAGGCGAGCGGGCTGTCGCAGGGATCCAAAGGGACAGACGCCCGCCTCTTCTGCATCGATGCAGGAATTTCAAATAAAATTTGACTATGAAAGTCGTGCATAGGGGTACTGGCATACCAATCGATGAGGAGTCTGGTGATGCCCCAAACTCTGCTGCAATAGTTGGGCTGCATGTGTGCGAGGAGGGACTTGCTAGCGGATATTCGGTGTTTGCTTAAAGAATTGCAAACTAAACACACACACACACCCACTCATACTCAGTCAAGTTGAAAGTCATTTGTGATTTTCGTGGAAACCATAAATCCTTTCGAGTGGGTTGGTATGGTTAGGGCAACCAGATTCCAGCCAACTATCATGTATGGACTCATGTGTGTGTGCTTTGGGAGATTTATACGAGGGCTAGCGCACACAAAAAAGTGCAAGAGCCATGTTTGCGCACGCATTAGAGAGAAGCATTCTTGGTCTACGATTTTTTTCTTGTCGCTCTCGGAATTTTCGCATTGGCCATGTATGTGTCAGAATATCGGTTGATCCCAATCAATATCCTCTTCGCCAATATTTGCATTCTTTGTTAGCGTAAAAATTGCACCGAGGAATTTATACACACAGTTTGGTGGGCCGAATATTTTCGCGACTTTATTGAATTGCAAAGCATTTGAAAGAGGCCTATTATGTTACATAAAAATCGGTGGTTGTTGCTTTCAATTACCGTCATTGTGGTCACCCTGCTCATACGAATCGCTGGACTGCGGCAACAAAAACTTTATAAAATTAGTTGCGATTTTGACTAGAAATATTTCCAATAATTTCCGGAATTTCTAGATCAGTTTGCAAATCATTTCGTTCATTCTTTGTGGGTTGACAAATTTCAAAATTGAATTTTTCCACCGAAAATTCCACCATGCCAATCCGGAACAAAATTAAATAATAAATTTTACTTGNACATTTTAATGCTGAAATTCCACCATGCCAATCCGGAACAAAATTAAATAATAAATTTTACTTGAATTTCTGTGGTTTCCTTTTATTTTTCGTTTGATTTTCCGTACCATCGTTGGCATTAAGAATCGTTGATAATAGTGGAAAACTTCAGTGAAGCGTCGAATTGGTATGACCGCGAAATTGCTCTGAGAAAATAAGAAAATCGCAGTGTCGATTTCGTTCGTTCGTTTGTTTTAAATGTGTAATTTCTTTGGCCTTTAAAGCGCCTCAGTGGCTGAGCATTCTAAGTGCATTGCAGTGGGGTGTGAGCTTTTGCGAGCTCCGGTGGACTCACCGCGTCAGCATTAAGACAATTTCATGCTCATCTGCATAAAATCAATTCCATTTTGAGACAATTTGAAGATTGGAATACAAATTTGGAATTATCATCGAGGGAATTCCCCCCGGGGCGGGGAGCGCCCTCTTCTGCCGCTTCTTGTCACTGGAACGAAAGTTACAATTTGAAAAGTACACGAAACGTTTCCGCCAATGATGGCCTCTGCCACCAAACGGGCTATGCCAGCCGTGGCGACACCAACCAAACAGACAACAACAGCACCGTGGAAAAGAACGACCCTGCACTGAGGCATACATGTCAGCCAGAGGATGAGCGAACGCTTGTGCCTCCATTGTGGACATGTCCGAGTAGCGCTAAGCTGGGTGGGGTGTTTGTTTGAATGGCTGGCTGGCATGCATAGAAAATGCGCTTTGGGAAATTTCCGACAGCGTTTTTGTAATTCCGCAGTGAAGGATGTAGTTGGGTTAGTGAGTGAGGGTTATTTTTCAGTTTTTTCATTTGTTATTGTTCTTGTGTCGGTATTGTTCGCNTTTTTTTCAGTTTTTTCGTTTGTTATTGTTCTTGTGTCGGTATTGTTCGCTGCAGCGGCAAATTATGTGGTTTGACGTTGACTCGAGTCGACTCGACTCAACTTGGCGTGGCTTGATTTGGCTTCTAACCAGTCGCCGCCCCGTTGCGGGCCATTGTGTCTTTGGGCTTTTCTTTTCCGAAAGCAAGGATTTTAGGGATTATACACTCCAGCTGGGAATTGTTTTATCTTCACACATTTGAATACGCTGCCCTCTGACACCGTCGTCTGGCCCCACATACATGCATGCCTGCATATGCATATGTATGGCACGAGTCAGGGGCCAGGCAACCCCCGCTCCGTTTGGGAGGGGAGCTAGCGTGTTGCGGCGTTTGCACGCCATGCATAACCCAGATTTGTCGGAGACACACTCTACACCATGCCGTGAGGGCAGCGCCAAACGGACAAAGAATACGGCATTTGCATGCATGTCCACCAGCCCGCAAATCGATTTTGTCGGGCACCGAAAATCTGTCGACCGAGAATAGCGTCTAACAGCCGTAGTCTCTTGCCATCGTGAATAATAAACGATGTGAGAAACCGCACCTCAGGCGGGTGGGGTGAGCGGCCACACAAAAACTCCAAAGTCTGCTGGGGAATGAGGCAAAAGTTAATATGGCATAGCACAACGGCATTTAGCGGGGCCGGCATTTCCGCTTTGCAACATTGGAGTGGCCAATAATTGGTGATGGCGGCGGTTTGGACTTTTTGCTATGCATCTCCTTTCGGCCGATCGCTCGTAATCGTCTTAAATTGTGATTTTTTTTATTGCTTTCGTTTAATTACAACGAGTACAGGGGAGAGAGAGAGATGTGGCCTTGCCGGGATGATTTCTATTTTTAAATGCATTTTTCAATTTCCATTAGACTTTTCTGCAAATGTCCTTTGACTCACCCCTGGTATGTTGAGGAATCGAATTTAGTGCAAACGTGCAACCTTTTTCATGTCATTGTAAATTGTGATGCCGTATTTGTATGTTTTTTATACTTGTTTTCGACTTTTTTCCCGCTTAGGGTTATATGGAAATTGCATGGCGTTCAACAATAACAACAACAACAACAACAACAAAGTAAGCTACAAGTCCAACAAAGACGTTGTGGTCGCCAGCACGGGCTAGAGGGTTTTCGAAAAAAATGCAGCAACAAAAATTCCTAAGCAACAACAAGAAGGAAAATTAAATATAATGTCAACGTCAACGACGAGAAAAATGCATTAAGTTTAATTAGTTTTTAAGCGAAATGCGATTATTTTAATTGTTGCCCGAGCGG
>JXPZ01002911.1:0-22453 GCA_001014575.1 Themira minor
ATTACAATTGTATGAATATTATTTGAATTTTAAATTAATAATTTCGTATATAAATCATGAAAAATGTAAGAAGACATAAATACAAAAAAGCCCAACGTTTACTTAAATATTTAAATGACCTTATCCACTCCTTTACACTGCTATCAATAATATAGTGCATTCAAGAAGTAAGATCTCTCAAAATGTAACCTTTGGCCTTTTGTTAAATCGTCATCTATTCACATAGTTCTTTTAATTGTCGCTATTATTATAAGTGTTCAAACCCGTTCAGAACAAACCCAATGGATCTGCAAATTGCTATCGAACTTTTGCCTTAGAGATTGATAAACTTTTGCGATGCATTGATATTTCATCTTCGCCAGGGATAAGTGTTGAACAGGAAGAATTTCTAGTGCATTGTCGTTGCGAATTGCGAGTTAACTAGTCGCATCCACAATACCGCACCACTTCCTGTTACAGCCCGTTGACTTTAACACTGAGTTTTATCAAGATAATGAGAGATTGTTATCGGCGGTAGCAACTCGTTGATTTCCAACAACGCCAGTTGAAGAGTAGATGAAGATGGAATTTGGGCAGCATTTCTGGCACGAGGGTGGTGCTTGTTGGTGGCTGGCGGTTAACTTCCGCTTCCGTCCTACTTCAACTCTAATGTTTCTTGCACCGACTTCACTTTTGTGCACTAATTGAGCCAACATGATTGAACAAAGACCTAGGGGTGAGTCCCGATGGAGCGCAAACTTCGTTGAAAGAGCGCTCAGTTTGTTTGAAATGCGGAAATTGTGGAAAATTGTACAAATAGTTTTGATGATTATTTAGAAAATTAAATCAGAAGAATGCTTCGCATGAACACTGCTCACCCCAAACTTGAACGCCTTTAGCTTGTCTCGAAGTTTCTCGCGAGTTTTTGTTGCTGTAAAGTGTTTGTGAATAAAAATGGAAAAGTGTTTCATTAGACTCCTTCAAGACGACTTTCCCACCATGGAATCGGAAATCGTGAGCAACAAAATGTTTCAAAATTTAATTTGCTGCACGAATAACATAATATTAGTTTCATTAATTAAAAGGCAGTATGCTATATAATTACACTATGCCAAAGGATGTTCTAGAAATAGGGCTAACCGTTTAAAGAAATCTTACTCGAAACAGTCCCAGACACTTCAGTGGGAAATGAACTAATGAGGACTTTGCAAACTCAATTAATTCGATCGGTTGTACTAGTTATCTCTTAACTTATTGCAATAATGTACTTTAACTGAAGATAATTTGTCACCAGCAATCGAATTTAATTAAAATTAAATGGCTCATAAATCCAGTAATTACTAATTGAATTGAGTGTTGGCGTTGGTGGTGGCGAACAACAAAATAACCATTGGCAAATTGATTGGCAAATGCAATTATGCTTTCCTTCCTTTGAGAGCCTTCATATAAAATGCTTTCGGACAACAACCCCTTTGAGTGATGAATGTTTCGAAATGGGTCCATCCAAATTGCACTTCATAAAAACATTTGATTCTCTTTTGTTCTTAGCCTCTTCTTCCTTCTACTCTTTGTTTTATACTTCTCTGTACTTTAAAAAATTATCACTTTGCTACCTGCGAAAAGTTCGTGGATCACGATATCATGAGGCATATCAAAGCTCCATAGAAAAATTATAACTCATATGAATAACCCCTACTTCAACAATGTCTGGCGTCATGACAAAGTGTAAACTAAAAGCTGTGGTACTTTGCACTTGAATTAGCGGAAATCTCCAGGTTATAGGTTGAAAATGTGGCGCCGTCTGCATAAATCTTAATACCACTAGTTATTTAAGACATCTCTTTGATTTTTTTATCCATAATTTTTGCGTATGAGCAAGTATCGTCCTTGAATACACAATTTTGCTAAGCATTGCTTGAACGCAATTAACGTTCAAGGATTTTTCAGAAATAATTCAGTTTTCCCCTATTAAAATCCAATTCATTTCGAAGTAACCAAAATTGTCTTTGTGTTTGTATTGGGTTGTTATCGGTCAGTCTGGTTGCAAGCAATTACAGCATGACAACAAGCAAATACAATTTATGACCGGATGGCAAAAAGAATTTCAGAAATTACCTCACTGTTGAATAGGTTCCAAAGCAAAATTTGTGTAACTATGGGCCGATGATGAATTGAATATGAATATAATTGTGTTTGAAATTTCACATTTAAANCCACAGTGGGCTATTGTGTGCGTGTAATATAATTGTGTTTGAAATTTCACATTTAANAATGCCGGCAAAAGAAATCAATGAGACAGTATAGTAAGAACACCGTGCGGCTAACTTAATGATCTAATAGAACAACTTAAATGAACTTTTACACACACCTTATACGAACTAGTGGCAACCGATCAACATGTACGCTCAAAACATATTGTTGGATGGAAGGTTTTAGAATAGAAAAAATATTGCAAAATCATGTCTGCAATGAGAGGACACACTAAGCAGAAGCTCTACTAGAAACCGATTTGAAACATTCACTAGTATTCCTCAGGAAAACTAAAAATAATCTACGGGTAATTTTAAGCAATTAGAAACAATGGATAAAATAGTATAAGCGCGCGATGTTAAATGATTACTACTACTAATCATATATGAAGGATATGTTATATTGATTTTATGATATGATATAATTTCTGTTTTTATGAACTACTTCTCTAGCGAAATAAATAATTAAAGAACAACACATTGTCATAAGCATGTAAGTCCGAACAGTTGGTACATTAGGTAATTAGACAGAATAGACGATAATAGAGCAATTACAAATACATAGTAGGTCCATTGAAATAATTTCATTTAAATATTGGTTAGTAATTGTTTGACTGCGTTATGTAGAGGTCGCCAAAAAAGCAAATATTAAAAAGTACGTTTATACGAAAATGAAGAACTTTCAAGAAAAGGCTAGATATTTTATTGAAACGGCTGGTATTTTACATCGGAGCCTTATCTACCAAATAAAAGACTTCTTCCAAAACTCTACATTGCACGGTGTTCGTTACATCGCAGAAACGGGGAGGCCATCTGGAGAGAAGTAAGAGATTTTAATTGCAGAGAGTTCCTGCAGAATGAATGACTCGAATCGTTATAGGTTCATGTGGTTCTGTGCGACGTCAGTTGGAGCCGTCACAGCGTTTGTAATTATAATGAGCTTGTGGGAGAAATTCCAGACAAACCCAACCATTACAGGTACTCAACAATAAATATAAATATTATATAATTTTATAATTTACCCGTTTGTTTACAAAAGGCTTAGATACAGATTTTCACAATCAGCGTGTCGTTTTCCCCACCACTGTGGTATGTCCTGAGGCACCATATGATGACGAGAAAGCATACGATGTCGCTTATAGACACCTTTCGTAAGTTAATTTCGTTGCTAATATTTATTGTAATTATTGCACTCTGATTCTCTCAGGAATTTCGACGTCTCCTTGGCGAACAAGGCTTCACATTTTCTAGAGATCCTAACTAGTTTTACTTTTGAAAGTATGAAGGAGGCACATACATTAGCTAAAGGTATACCGAAAAATCTGCTCAAGAGGAATCTGCGTTACTGGGCATTTCAGGCTCATGTCAATTGCAAGAATGTCCTGTTGGAATGCAAATACAGGGACGAGAGTATTAAGTGCTGTTCCCATTTCGACTTGATATACACCGAGCTTGGCATGTGCTTCGCTTTCAACAGTCGCTTCAAATCCACCGAAGACACAGAGTAAGTCACAAAAAAATTTTAAAAATGTAATTGAACTACATTCATTGAAATAGTGTAAGAGCTGGGGATCCACACGATCTATATCAGACCGACAAGAAATGGGCTCTCTTCTTTGTACCGAATAGTACATCCCGGGTAGGCATTTGTAATCCCATGGTTTTAATTTAACATTCAATATAATTTCATATGGAGGTTTATATATTTTCACACGAGGAATATTTTGGATTGGATTTCAAGCCTCAAATCGAATGGACAGATGGTCAGTCCATTCAAATGCGAATTTCGAAGAAGAACACGTATACAACGGACGACGCTAGACAGTTGACTATTGCGTAAGTTGCATTTGCAATTCCGATTACTCAAATCTAATGTGATTGTGTAGGCAACGAAAGTGTATTTTTGATGATGAGATCAAACTTCGTTACTTCCCAGATGACTACACAATGTCTACTTGCTCAAAAGAGGTAAGATCATTCAATTGAAATTCTCATTTTCCAAATGATTCATTTTTGTACAGTGTCGCATGCTTAAAGCCATTAAGTTATGTAATTGCAATCCTTCGTTTTTCAAACCGACCCGTGAGTAAGTAGCTATTTAGCCAAATCCGAAATTTAATCCATTTTATTACAGAAACCGTTCGAATGTGCGGTGTGGAAGATCTATTATGTTTGTTCGAACATAGGCTCAATATAACCAATATAAGAGATTGTCTGCACTGCGAATTGAGTTGTTCCAAATCTGATTTCAATATCGAGAAATTGATAAAAAAGTATATAAAAGTACATGCATTACGCAGGCCGAACAGAAGAGTTATATTTCCATTTATATTTTTTCAAGCACGGAGAGTTCAGACAATCCGGGAATATTAATCGAGTTTCTCACGTGGCCCATCGTTCGTTACAAAAGAGAAGTTCTCTTCGGATGGGTTGATTTGCTGGTATCATTTGGCGGTATTGCCAGTTTGTTCTTGGGTTTCTCTTTATTGTCTGGGGTCGAGATTATTTACTATTTTACTCTAAGAGCCTGTTGTATGGTGTACAAAAATCGGGTATCTTACTGCATTAAAATCGAATATATTTATAATTTTTTTTAAACTCTATTAATCCATAGCAAGAATTATATGAAATGGAAGAGCAAATAAAACAAGAACCTCCACCCCTGATAGATTTGTCTTTAAGACTCAAAAGGAACTCTATCGTCAATATGAGCCTGGACCAAATGGATAATACTACTGATTGGGACAATGAAAAGTTGATCAAAGAAGATATGCTACGTGAGACAACTTCAGTTAATTCAAAACAACTAGCGGCGATGACTCAGAACAGACGCAAGGCAAATAAGGCAAGCACATAAAAGGGTCTTAGGTTCCATATTTTTTTAAGTGTTTGAAAGTTATTAACACAGTTAGTCTCAATCTAAATGGTGTATACAATTATTTTTTCATTTTGCAGGGCTATTACTCTTATTCAAAAGGCTTATTCAAACCAACTAAGGTGAATTCCAAAACGATGTATGAGAATGAGACCTGGCATTATTTGCCTTAAGTACGTTATTTCATTACACAGCATACAGAAATTTACATTTTGACCAATTTATAATTTACAAATTGATGTTACGACCGTTGAATAAAACAATATGTATTACACAATCCCATGATTCTTGGTATATGTTCTTTGTTCTAGTTCGGAATTCAATAGTAACTCCAATATATAAAAGTATACAAATCAAGTAACTGGGTTACAATCGGCCTGGTGAAAGCACATATAACCTTTATAGTAAGCTATTTTTGTAGCATAATATTAAATATATATAGGCCAATAAGTAAATTGCGAAATAAATGACATTTGGATTAAAATGTGTATGGAAAATAGCAGAATTCTTATAGGGATCAAATCCAAAATTTGAATTCAATTTTAATTTAGAGATTATATATTTCGAATATAGACTGAATAGACTGAACCAATTAACAACATTTTCACTATCAACTTACAATTCCTATGATCCTTTAAGAGCCACACCGGAAGAAATCGCTAAATATGGGAATATTACCATTACAAATTTAATAAGAAAGTGAATATGACCTCTGAAAATACAACCGTTTCAATATTACTTACAAAAGCATATGAATTGAATGCAAGATATATCTAGATAAAAAAGCCATTACTGCTCATTGGTATTGTTGCTTCTAATGTTTTTTTACTATACACGTTAATTGAAGGGGGGTAATGACACAATTGTTCGTACATTCATAGGCGGATATATAAGAAACGAAAAAGCACATAACAAATCAGTTATTGTTCAGTTGTTAATACAAAAACCCATAAAATTTTTTAACGGAAATTGAGTTTATAATTCGTAGAAATGCTGAAGATGAATGCTCAGTTCAAGACATTTAACGAAATGTTGATTATTTTCCGTAGAAGTCTCATACAACAGGCTAAAGAATTTTTTCGAAATTCCACACTACACGGTGTTCGGTACTTTGGTGAGTCAGAAAGGACATCTATTGAAAAGTGAGTAGTTTCGTTTAGTAAAATTTGACAAGTATTGAAAAATGAGTTCTTAGGTTTATGTGGTTCTGCATAACGTTGATAGGTACCATAACCGCATTAGTCATTATAGTGACTTTATGGGAGAAATTCCAGACTAATCCCACAATAACAGGTGAGATTTAAAGAATATTTTAGGCGATGGCTTCCCTTTTAACTTATCCTTCATATAGGTCTGGAAACTGACTTTCATATGCAAAACTTTGTCTTTCCCACTGTTGTGACTTGTCCAGAAATTTCCTTTGACCATGATAAAGCCTATGCCGTATCTTTCGAACAGCTAGCGTAAGTATGTAATCAACAAAGGTTGTTTCGTTGTTTGGTGATGCTCCATTTTTCAAAGGAACAATGACCCTGAGTTGGGCAGTATGTCTGCACCATTTCTGGAGCTTTTGACGACCATGTCATACTCAAATATAGGCGAGGCGCATACACTGGCCCAGTCTGTTCCCGTTGAAACCTTTACCATGGACCTTCGGTATTGGACATTTCAGGTTCATATTAACTGTGAAGACGCTCTGCTCGAGTGCAAGTACCGGGATGAACTGATTAAGTGTTGTACGCATTTCGATCTCGTATATACAGAGCATGGGATTTGCTTTGCTTTTAATAGCCGTTTTAAATCTCTCTACAATGCTGAGTAATATTCTTTTTGATTTTGGGACACAAACATTTTAAAGAGATGTAACCTTATTTGCAGCGTAAAGACNATTGATTTTGGGACACAAACATTTTGAAGAGATGTAACCTTATTTGCAGCGTAAAGACAGGACCAATGCATGATTTGTATGAGACTGACAAAAAATGGGGGCTCTTCTTTAGACCCAATGTCACATCGAAGGTAAGATACATGAACAAATCAGAAGAGTGGAAATTTAAATCTTACAGATGTACAGATTTTTATATTTTCGAACGAAGAATATTTTGGTAGTGAGTTCAAGCCGCTGTTAGAATGGTCAGATGGTCATTCTATTCACATTGGTATTTCCAAGAAGTATACCTATACCACGGAAAATGCCAGACAATTGACAATAGCGTAAGTGGATCGTCCACTCGAAAGGCTTAATTTCAAATTAATTTTTATAGACAGCGGAAGTGTATTTTTCATGATGAGATAAAATTGAAATATTTTCCCGATGATTATACATATTCATCCTGCATGAAAGAGGTATGCTTGTGTAAACAATATTACAAGCATTTCTTGTATTGTACATATTAAATTGTTTCATTTTAGTGTCGTATAAATAAAGCCATTCTGTTATGCAACTGTAATCCGTCGTTCCATAAACCGATCAGTAAGCCGTTTGTTTCGCGAAATTCTTAAGTGACTTTCTCTGAGCTTTGTATTCTTGCAGGCACATTTCGCATGTGTGGGGTGGATGACTTAATGTGTTTATTCAATCAGAGAGAAAACATTACAAATATAGGGGACTGCCTTCACTGCGAATTGAGCTGCTCGAAAGCAGTATTTAATGTTGAGAAGCTAACTAAAATGTATTTTATAAAATCACGTTGCTATGTAATGGCAGTGTAACCATTTTTTTAATATCTTAAGATTAGAAAATGCGGATAATCCTGGAATTACAATTGAGTTTAACAACTGGCCGATTGTTCGCTACAAGCGAGAAGTTCTCTTTGGATGGGTGGATTTATTGGTGTCATTCGGGGGAATTGCTGGCTTGTTTCTGGGCTTCTCCCTATTGTCTGCAGTGGAAATAATTTACTACTTTACACTGAGAGCCTGCTGTGTCGTCTTCAAGCACAGGGTAGTACCCAAAAATATAACATATTTAACCTACATTAAATCTATACATTTCGATCTTTTCTCAGGTAGAGTTGTACGAAATCGAAAAGGCCATCGAACAAAAAGACCCACCACATATAGACCTTTCTTTAAAAATAAAAAAACCTTCCAAATAAATTAAATTTTTCTCAACCCCATGAAGGGTATCAAAGCATCGGCCAGGCCATTGATATTAACACCATTACTAGTTAAATAAAAGTTCTTCAACTCCACCCAATTGGAAATGTATAATTATAATTTGTTCTAATGTTAAACATAGGAATGCTTTTAAAAACAATCGTCGGACAATTCGTGACGATGGGTATTTTGTGAAAAACAATTTTGAACGCAATGATTCGAAATTGCAGTGCTCCACTTCGACTTTAGCTTTCGCAGAAGTTAGTCTAGTGTACGGTAGCGTTGCTTGCAAGTATGCAATGTTGGAAGTACATAAAACGGAAATGCAGGAAAAAATTAGAGCATCGCGGAGATTTCGGGAGACACTGGTAATATTTCGACGCAGTCTTATATATCAGACGAAGGAATTCTTTCAGAACTCAACTTTGCATGGAGTGCGCTATATTGCTGAAACTGGCAGACCTGTTGGTGAAAAGTAAGGTATTTTTGTGTAAATATCCCTTGCTTATTTATGTATCATAACCAGGTTCATGTGGTTCTGCTTTACGTCGATGGCTGCGACAACGGCCTTGATAATTATAATGAGTTTGTGGGAGAGGTTTCAAACTAACCCAACCATAACAGGTAAACTATTTTGTTTGTCGCACCGAATTTTTTTAAACAATTCCTTAAAGGTTTGGACACCGACTTTGTCATTCAAAGTGTTGTTTTTCCGACAACAGTGATTTGTCCCATAGAACCGTATGATGCGGACAAGGCCTATGAGTTGGCATTGGACTTATTTTCGTAAGATATAATCTAATAAGTTACTTTTCACACTGGCTGACAGGACCTTATTTTCTCAAGCAACTATGGTGAGGGCACGGCCAACGATACTGCCCAGTTTCTTAAAGTCCTAACTGTTTTAAACTTTAGCAACGTCATGGAAGCATATGAACTAGGCAAAAATATTCAAAGCAAATTTTTATCGGATACGAATCTACGAAGCCTGCCATTTAAGATACTTCATGAATGTCCCGATCTATTTGAACTTTGCAAATACCGGGATGTGAAAATTAAATGTTGTGACCATATGCAAACCTTATATACAGAAAATGGGCTTTGTTACTCCTTTAACAGCCGCTTTAAGTCCACTGACAAGGCTGAGTAAGTATTGTCATTAAATTCACACATATTGAATGTATCACTAGACCCCAACTTTTCTTTTGCAGCGNTCACAATGTATCACTAGACCCCAACTTTTCTTTTGCNATTGAATGTATCACTAGACCCCAACTTTTCTTTTGCAGCGTTACAACAGAGCAGGCTAACGTGCTATACGAGACGGATAAGAAGTGGTCGTTTTTCGTTAGGCCTACGAGGCCCTCTCTAGTAATTGCATATAAACTCAAATAACTTTTGTATCCACCTTGATTTTTTATATTTTCATTTATTTGTATATTCATTTTTGTATTAGATATATATCATTTCGGATGAAGAATACTTTGGGTCTATTACCAACGAGGGTCTTAATTGGAACATGGACACTGTAGAGTTGAGAATATCTAAGAAAACAACATATACAACGGAGGACACAAGACAACTGTCCATAGGGTGAACGAATAACATATGTCATAACAATCATATGCATATTTACATATTTTATTTGAATACAGGCAACGCAAGTGCATATTTAATGACGAAGTAGCCCTCGATTATTACCCGGACGGCTACTCTTACTCTTCTTGCATGGATGAAGTAAGTTCGTGTCTAAAAATATGATCGATGCAGTTCATTGCACAAGTGTATTCCAATTTTTCGTTTTTGTTTCCAGTGTCTGATAAAGAAAGCCCTAAAACTTTGTGGTTGCAATCCACCTTTCTTCAAACCGATCGGTAAGTACTAATATCGAATCTATGAAGAATACCTTCTAATCAAAGGTTCCAAGATGCAAAAATGTGCGGCTTGGAAGATTTCCCTTGCTTGGACAAGCATAGGGATAATATAACGAATATGGAAGCCTGTCCCCAATGTGAACTTAGTTGCACCAACTCAGTCTTTGGCATACAGCGGCTTTTGATAAGGCACGTTTAACCAATCATCTTAAGCGCTTAAGTTGCTTTGTGTATATCCGACTTTTGTTTTCTTGCGCAGTGAAGACAAGCCTCAGGAAAATGGACTAGTGGTCGAATTTATCACATGGCCCATAATACGTTACAAACGGGAGGTGCTATTTGGTTGGGTGGATTTGTTGGTCTCATTCGGAGGCATTGCCAGTCTCTTTCTGGGTTTCTCAATTCTATCTGGGGTGGAAATTATTTATTACTTTACACTGAGAGCCTGCTGCATGGTCTTCAAAAACAGGGTATACCATAAAAGTATCCCATCTCTTAGTCTTGTTCTCAAGCTTTTCATTTCGCCATTCTCAGCAAGAACTGTATGAAATTGAGGACAGTATCAGAAAGCAGCCACCACCACCCATTGATGTCACACTGAGAATAGCAAGGAATCCAACTTTGAGTCAGCATATCAACGACAGTAGTCAGAACTTCTCCCAAAGCGCATTAAGCAGTCAGACTACAAGCACACAATCTGGGGATTTCAGTAGACGACGTAAAACGGAAAAGGTACGTATGAGACACTTGCAATCGGTTGTAATAACTTTTTTCACAGGACTATGTCGCGTACTCGAGAAATTTGTTGAAGCAATCCAAGAATTCTAACACTTATTCGTCAACGACTTTTGGACAATATCTACCCTGAAATGGCAAAAACGGAATGACAATGGACAACGGCAACTGGAAAAACGCTTATAAATAATTCATGGGAATTCAGCAATTGATAAAAAATATCACAAAAGTCTAAACAAAAAATGCTAGTTATGTAAGATATTTTATTTTCTAGTAATCTAGTAAGAAATCAATTTCGTAAAATAATACATTTACCAAATATAATATATTAAGATGTATGACTGCTTTATTGCTTTTTATAAATTAAATTTACTGTATTTTTTAAGCATAATGATGTTATAAGGCACTTTTCAAGAAATTAAATAAAAATGCAATTGTTAAAAGAGTAATTGTTGGCTTTATTATGATTTTCCTCCCTGTTTATTTCTATTTAAAATTAGCGCCCCAATTATGTGCCCAATTTCATTAAAAATTATATTAAAAATGTAGATTTGAAATGTAAAAATGTAGATGATTTCTCTTCAATAGCGCATGGGAACAACACTAAAATTATAATTTATGTGGAAATAATACAAAAGTATTCAAAATGTCTAACCACAGTTCAATGCTACATTATAATAAGTTAAAGATATTGTTAATGTATTATACATTGTTATTNAATACATTATTATATGCTCCGTGGTCCAATATTGTTATCAATATTANTATACATTGTTATTTGCTCCGTGGTCCAATATTGTTATCAATATTATTTTCAACATTTTTAAACTACAACTTTTGTCACGAGATGGCGCTTCCCTTTCAGATAACTAAAAATTTACAAATTTCCAATATTATACTAAAATGTATGACTTGTTTTATTCCTTTGAGGATTACATAGGAGATGGGAAGCACAATTAGATGTTAAATGTTTTGCAAAAAAATTCTCCGTGGACTCGAGCACCGAAGGAAAAGCAGTCAATTGTCTTAAGATAAAATATAAAGCAAAAGTTTGTGGCTGTGCTAGAAAGAGACAAATATTGTGCATTTGGTCAAACGTCAAAATTTCTTGTTTACACATTTTACAAAAATCTATATTTTTAAGAAAATATACATTTTTGTAAATTTTAGCATTAATAAAATGTCTGGTATGGATGACGAAGACGACTCCGCTAGTGAAAACACTGATACGGTTGCCAGTGGCGAAGATGGACGAATGGTAAGCATATAATTCCAAGAACGGAAAAATAAATAAAACAAATAATTTGTCATAGATGAACAATTCCAAGACAATCTTGAGCAAGATCGCCAATCTGTATGCGGATCAGCTGATGTCGGATATAATATTGATTGTGGGCAACGAACAATACCCTGCACACAGAGTAATGCTGTGTGCGAGCAGTGAGGTGTTCCAAGTGATGCTAATGAATCCGCAGTGGAACGAATGCCGGAAACACGTAATAGAGCTATTCGAGGAGCCTTGTTGCATTGCGGTGTTCCCGCATTTCCTGAAGTATTTGTATGTTGGGAAAATAAAGATTTCCCTCCAGACGGCCATGCCAATTCTGGCTTTGGCCGACAAATACAATGTCAAGGTATGGTTTACATGGTGCCTGTAAGAGTTCGTTGGTCTATACGATGATTTGGTATTCTAGGATTTGGTTGAAATATGCGTACACTACATGAAGAAACATATTGCCAATGCCGCGGCGCAGGGCTACCTTGTTTCTTGGCTGCAGTACACCATCGCCTTTAGTCCGTGTCATAAGGAGCTGACAACAACACTGAAAAACTTTCTGAAATGGAATTTGGAAATGGTCAGCGAATCCAAAGACTTTGTCGACCTGGACTTGCCGCTGCTGACGTTGTTGCTGCAACAAAATGATATAGTGGTGAAAAGTGAATATCAACTGTTCGGAATAGTGCAGCGCTGGCTGCTGCATCGCAAAAGTCTAATCGACCAGGACGACTCAATCACAGTCGAAACGAAGAACTCGACATTCGTGCAACTGATTGAGGATACCATTGTGCATGTTCGGTTCGCGATGATGTCACCGCGTGAGTTGGCGCATCTGCTACTCTATCCTATTTTACAGTACCACAAGGAATTTATCGTACAACGCATGGCAATCGGCATGTCATACCAGTCCGGGCAACAGGATCGCGTACGCGAGGTATTCAAGTCCGACGTTGATTCAGAGCGTCTGCAGTTCACACCACGCTTTTACAACAACGACACCTGGAGTGTCAACATTGAAGTGAACAACTTTGACCACATAGAAACATACCAAAATTTTGTAATGTTCTTCTTTTCCCACCGTAACATTGCGGAAACTGAAGACGGTTAGTTCGTTGTGGCTTATTCGTCCGATCATCTAAAACACTATACCGTTTTGACCTTTCAGATCAGCATATTACTTGGGAAATTGAGTTTTTTCCACGTGGCGTTAAGTATCACAAAGCGAAAATGGTATGGGGCGAAGATGTTCCCGAGTGTGCCATCAGGACGGTGCGCCTACGAGTGACGTGCAAGTACCCGCAAATCGGGGACGAACGGTACAAGGTTGGTAAATGCAATTCATAAAAAAGGTAAACGAATCCAAGGCTATTTTGTTTTTGTATAATTTCAGATCGTCGTCCTCATAATGGGCGTTCAAAATCAAATTCAATCAATTCACACGATCCATTCACGCACCGAATACTTTTCAAAAACGTGTCGCGTACTCAACATTGACAATCTTATACCGTACGACGAGTTGGCTTTGTCGGCAATCAAGCTGAGCCCACATTTAATCGGACCCGATAGAAATAGTCTTTCTATTCAAGTAATCATCATGCCAATGGGGCCGTACACGTGCCGCGAAGCCCCGCCGTTTGATTTTAAATAAGCCGACAAAGATGATCTCCTTACCGCTGATCCTACTAATAGCGACAAATGTGATGTATAGATATATGTACTGATTAACCCATAGTATTTCCGATTGTTGTCAAGGATAATCACGATTAAATAACATCCCTAAAACATGTCGTCGTATCTATTTGAATCACTACTGTATCTGAACGGTCTGTTTTCAATTCAGGAACTAGACACAGCAATTCCATTTTCAATGAGTCACTGTGCTATCTTATGGCGGCCAATGACACTGCAGATTCTGCGTAAATTACCATATATTTTTCACAACTAACTAAGAAGTGCGTCTGTTCAGAAAAATCTTATCAAATCGNGAAGTGCGTCTGTTCAGAAAAATCTTATCAAATCGCCTCTATCGAATATTATGGAAAACATTTAGGATCCCATATAAAGCTGTTATCTGAATAAAATTGCTTCAAGCAATTTAGATAATGAACTGAGCCCTTTATCGCCTTGTGTCATGTTAAAAGCATCTCGTAGGCATGTTCGTAGAAGTTGCCATATACCGTCTCCAATCGCAAGTGATTTTCTCAAGCACGCCGTATAAGCTAATAGAGGCCTACATAGTACGTATCTCTGTGTCACTTCCTCCCTCATCATCAGAGACGAGACCTGTAATTAAGTCATATAATTATGAATGAAACACTATCGCTTAAAATCCATTATAACACCCGTTTCGATATCAGTCTGTAAAGAGTTTTCATTGCTGGCACAACGGCGATCTTAAAGGTGTCGCGAGTGCTGATGTGTTTCTTTGCTGTTCAAAACACCTCATTAGAAACTTGTACCTTAGTGGCTCAGCGGGATTAAACTCGAGATCTGACTGCAACCTTTTGTAATATAGCGAAAATTAAGCGTACATGGTGACATGTGGATACAAGTTGTACATACCTAAGGTATGTATAAAATGTATTTTCATTTGCAGTACAGTAAATGAATTTCTCTGTTCGCCAGAAATTTGTAATAATTAATATACAGTATTAAAATGGATAATCCCGCCTTTGTGATCGATTATACAGGTGAGTTAAAAATTTAAATAATCCAAAGTTATATTAAAAAAGTCTCATGGCAACCGTGATTCTTTGCAAAGAACTCATAAAGTGATTGAAGGTTAAATATAAGACGTTAAAAGATGTGGTATATTAGTAACACACATGCATATCTTTATTACATGCAATAGAATAATAATATTTTCGAAAATGAATTCATTAGCGAATAGAACACCACAATTTGCAATTCAGCATTGTCATTGTGGTTTTCTGGCTTGTCATTAGAAAAACGCTTGGGATTGCAAACAAATTTCACTCACATTATTATTTTTGACTTTATTTGTCTTATCTTAAGATATTCACGGTTAACGGATATTAGGTGTGTTTTTCGTATCCACGCGGAACTTGATTTCGTGAGGTACAGGGCTATAACGGTATTTTTATTGATATTTTCACAAAGTTGTATAAAATTACAAACACTTGTATGTGGTATGGTGTATAAACTGTGCATAGATTTCATAAGGATCAATCAAAAAAGTAAAAACCAAAAATATGCTGCGTGATTGGCAAAGTGTGTGGGAAAGTGAAAATGACCAACAGCGAGTGAGCATTGTTGTGTGGGGTTGGTGGGTGGGTTTAAAATGCGTAGGTAACGCTAAACTGCCTCCTATAACTGGTGGATAGAATTTTTGTTTTCTGATTATAGTTATAATTTCTTTAATTTCCAAGCATCCAATTTTTTCCCCATCTTAAGTTAAATCAGTAGGGCTTCAATAACATGTGTTGCTCAACGAACAGATACAAACTCTTGTGTTCAACTTTCGCTAGATATAAACATTGTCAAACCGACCATACATTTGAATCTACATCTAGGGATTTGTGTAACTGATATGACAATTTTGTATTTCACGGAATGCTCGAGTTCGGTTTCTATTCCCGATCTTCGTGGCCTTATCCTCATTTCTCAAAGATTAGGTCACCATTTAAATAGGGGTGCAAGTAAGTTCGAGCATCGTAAGTGCCGTCCACGGGCCCCGTCGATGGGGACCACATGCGACTTGCATGCGAGGTCTTTTTGTCTCCGATGGGGTAATACGGTCGCTTGTCTTCTTTCGAGTTTAGAATTAATGGAATCGGCATTGCGGTGTAGGGCTCATGTAATACTGCGCTGGGTGGAGGGGGGTTCAACGGAGTCTGCATTAGGATTTTCGTGGCAGCCTCCTTGGATGGGTCAAATGGGTCTTTAGCTAGTGGGTTCTTTTTGTGATTCTTTCGAACGTTGTGTCTGTGGTGGCTGTAGTGCTTTCGGTGCTGTTTTCGTTTCGTATGCAAGGGCCCATTTGTGTCGAAAATGGGAACACGTTCAACGGCCGTGAATCCTGGATCGACCGACACAGGGGCACCCGCAATGGTGGGAGCTGTTGCGGTGACACCGGACAGCGCGACCCCACCGTTTGTAACTGTGCCGGGAGTGTTGCGTGTGCGAATGGAGTTGGCCATGTCGCCGACTACCATGGGACGTGGCTCCAGCAGGAAAGTTCCGTTGGTTGGAGTGATGGGCTTCTTGATCGGGTCATTTGGGTTGGCCTGAATAATTGTAGCCGTGGCGAAAATCTCCTGGAATTTATTGCCGGCACCCAGCTGCTGCAGTTGAATGTGTTGTTTCTGAAGAAATTGTTGTCGTTGTTGTTGCAATTGGCTGAGGATGCGGTATTGGTCGAGGATGCGCTTGTAGAATTGTTCAGCTGTGATTTCGGACGAGTTCAACAGACGTATGGCAATCTTTTCCGGTATCACAATTTTTTCTGAAAACAAAAAAGAGAGTCCAAATGTTCCATTGAAATGTTAAGCTCATTCAATTGTAATTAATATAATTTAAAAGTCTAAATTGTCAGAGGGTAATACAACAAACGCGATAGAGTAAACATTGATTGAGAAACGTTATGTATTAAGGTGGGAGTGCCGATGTGCCAATTTCATGGTCATTTCCTCAAAAGTTATGTTCTGTGAGCAGAGTCACTTCATTCTTTCCAAATGTCTTCCCTTTATAATAATATATGCACTGCACTGCACTTTTGTTATTCAATATAATTCACTTTTGAAGAGGCTCCACTTGCCCTCAATTTGGCTTACCACAGTTAGTCGCCTTGGTCACAAATGGACGAATAGTGGGGTCCCAAATAAAGATGTAATAAAGCGATAGCATAATCGCTGCCAAAGACACGCACAGCACGTAAACGGCTACGGTGAGTATGCGAATAACCTTACGGTTGCCCTGCTGCTGGTAGCAGCGACTGATTGTTTCAGTCGGCGGTAATTTGACCTTCTCCTCAAGAGATCCCACTTTTGAATTCATTCCTTCTGCTTAGTATTTCTTTTCTTACAATGTCAAGGCAAATGTATTTTATTAAATGGGTTTCGTAAAGAGTTACAATATAAAGTAATTTGTTATTGCAAAATTATTGTCAAATTCCAGGTGCACTCTCACTTTATTGACATTGTCACTCCGTTTTCATGTTATTTCTTAATTTTTTCAAATTTTCTTCTCTAGACACGCGATCACTTCAAAGAGTATGCGGAGGAATTAATATTTTTCGAAATTTATAAAAAAGTATTATCCGTAATCCGTCTGGCGTGTCTGCTCAAATGCAACTGTAGAATGAAAATCTCATCCGCAATTCCAATCGAAATTTCTTATTTCATTGTACAAAATATGCGAGAATATAGAACGTGCATACATACAGACAAAGCACATATTTGTTGTTGTTAGTAATTCTTTGTTGTTGTGCTTGTTGGTGCTGTGAAAGTACGAGTTGCATGCCACACGAGAAAATACGAAAATTGAATAAGGGAGTCGCTTTGCCAGCCGTCGCTTTTACAGTACACTCGGTTCGTTCAGTTCGACTAAAACTGAATCAGCGGTTGCCTTTCATTGCTACGCCCAGCACAGCCCAGCCCAATCGTCCTTGCACAAACACTGCACCAACCATTGTTCTCCCCTAAATAGAACGCTCTCTTTCTATGCACGGGTGTAATGTATCAAATGAGATTTCAACATTCTCTCAAGTTGTCCTTTGCATAGAAAAAATTCAAATAAAAATTGAAAGTGTACTTAAGGTTGGCACCAGCGGCTGATCGATCAAATCACGGCGTATCCATCTGACGTCAAAACGACCAAACATGTATGAATATGACGAATCAAAACATTTATTGTAACATTCGGTGTCGATCTGTTTGTAAACAATACTATAAAGTTTTGTAAATTATGATCGATTCCACGAAAGATCGGACCGACCGGTTACTGAATTCATAATAAACGGAAAGCAATTGTGTGGAATGCATAGTTTTGGACGTTTTTGTGTTTCATTTCTCATTTTCGTTGCAAAAAATGAATGATTGAACGAATAGAGTATTTTGGCTCTGAGTCAATTTCGTATAGTCCCTATTCAAAATGATGATTTTCACTATTTTACTAAATGCACAGGTCCAATACGTATTGAAATGTAGGACTTTCTATTATCCAGACGACCGGCAATTCTACTCTCACTCTCTCAGATTCACTCTCTCTATTTGTTTAGCTGTTGTCCATTGACTACGCTCTCATACTACCCCAGAAGCCTTATTGTGGGGGAGCACTAGACTTTCGCTTTGCAATGGTTTTGAAACGACAAGGTGAACAAACTGCAACTAGGTCACTAGGACAACATGCAATTTCCTTCGATGCGCTCTCTCCGAAAGGGACAACAACATTGCGCAATCAGAATGAAACGTGGAAAGATGGCCGAGCTAGGTCGGTTTTCCCTGCAGTCGTCGACATTAAATGTTTAGCATTGAAACTGTAATATAAAGTACACCTGTTTAAGAGAATGGGGCCAAAGAGTAAAGTTGGCTGGCACTCAAATTAGCTTATTCATTCTATTCAATTTTGGCCTCCACGAAAGTGTTTAGAAAATAACTTTCTGTTTTAAAGGTCCGTGTCATATCAATTGCTTTCAGATTTGCTCTTTACTGTTTTCGTTAACAACACATGTACTATTTCCTCGGTGCTATATGTAGGTCACAAACAGAAGCTTCTAGAAATTGTGTTTGCATAAATTTAAGTACAAGCAGTTTTCACACAAATACAATTTGAGAGGATTTGTAGTTGTGTCATCGGTGGCAGTCTTTTATGAGAATAATTTAAGGAAATATGCTTACGACCATTACAGACGACTAGAAGCAAATATGTTTTTTTTGTTTTCTTCTTTTTCAAAATATGCCGCCTTGTAAGGCTTCAGCAGCAGAATCGTGTTATGAGGTCAAATGTTCTTACGACGATAGGGGTGCATTCTAGAACGGCACAAACAAAACAACCACCAGTATCGCGAAAATGTTCTCTCTTTTGTGATCTAATTCCGTTTATTGTATAGAATTTAACACTTTATAAAACTTAAATATTGTGATTTGTAATGTCATTTCATCGGAGAAAAACATACATATTTTAAATTGCTTACGTTTGGACTCCTTAAAACATTTAAATTTGTTGTATTTGGACTTAGGAGGAACTACTTAGGAATGTAGTACGGCTTCTTGGTAATCATACTCTTATGCACTGGCGGCATTCGGGAATCCCAGAAGAATAGGTGGTAAATTGATAGGAAAAATCCAAGAGAGCACAGCCCAAATATGTATATTACTACAAAAATGTACCGCATACACTTTTCTGAGAATGTGGACTCTGGCAATTCGACCACCTCAGGGACGGTTCGCGATGCCGCGAGTTTCCGTTTCGATGATCCAATGGGCGTCGACTGGGATTCTGTGGTCTCGATATTCTCATTTATTTCAACGTTTTCATTCACTTCTATGATATCCACAAACTTGACAATATTATCTGGCATGTTTTTGTATACTTGGCAATGTTTCTATTAGTAAAATGATGTNTTTTGTATACTTGGCAATGTTTCTATTAGTAAAATGATGTTAATTGTAATCAAAATCACGTCCCACAATGAATTAACCAAATGTTCAGATACTGTCGTTAACCAAGTAAATATCGAGACTTAGACAGCCCTCAAATGACTCTTGACAAGTTTCACGTTCGGAAAACGTATGGGTATATGGCTGTCATATTGAACCCGTTCTGGGATGTACCGAATTGTAAGAAATCCGATTAATTGAGTCGTTGGCGTGTAAAGTGCATTGTCAACTTTTATATAATCGAAGGATGACAATGGGCGGCAGGTACATGTGGGGTCGAAATGCCATAAAAGAGAAATGGGTTGCAAAAGAAAAATCTAAAAGTACCGTTTCATTAATCCGAAACCACCATTACCCGTGAAATCGTTGATTTGAAATTACAGCCAAAATTGATTAAATAATCCAATGCTCCAATTTTTATGTTTGTGTAAATAAAATGCATGTTCTGGTGATCTCTAGCTACTCACCATTTTGGAGATTGGTGTTACGGGGTTAGCCAACGTGGTGCGGATGTTTAAATTCTGGCAACGGTGGCATTCGAGAGTCCCAAATAAATAAGTAGTAGAGGGCGAGCGTCATACCCAGACCGCTTACTCCTCCCATGTAGAGAACAAGTGTGAGAAGACGAAACGTTTTAGATTCGAAAAAATCATCGGACTTAGGCACGGTTATCTCTTCCTCATTTGGTGGGGGATTTTCTGTGTTTGAGGCCGCCAAATTTGACATGATCTCGTAGTATCCTTATTCCAGTGGCTGCGCCGCAATCGTATCGCTTTCAAAAAATTTCTTAAAAATGTCTACAAGTCAGTCTAAGAATTGCTGTTGAACTGAACCGCAATGCTCAAATGCCTCAAACTTGTAATGAGAGAAACCTCATTATTGCGGTTTTCTGTATGCTGCATGTTGTTGTTTGTGGGGTGCGAATGTATATGCCTATAATTGCTGACGTTGGATACGAGGTGGTAATACGCTTTTGAACTGCTCTACAATATTGTAGTGTTGTTGTTAACGATTGTCTTCTTTGTAGTGGCTTTGCTTTGCAATGCTTGGCTTCATTTCGTTTCGTTCTACTCAATTAGGTGGATTTATTCTATTTCGATGATTTTTCATTTGCGGTTCCACGCAAATAAACACACTTTAGTGCTGCAGAAATATAGAACTGCAAGTAATGGGCATTGGTTGGTGCCCAGTGGGTTCTTTATTACGGATACTCCTGCACCTTCTGTACCGGTTGTCCATTAATTGAAATCGGAAACCTTAAGTGTATGTCGGGCATTCTCGAATCGAAAAACATAAGATAGTACAATGAGAGAACCATGCCGAGTCCACTGATGCCGCCCAAATAAAGGAACAGCGATATCCAGCGAAAGAGCTTCGAGTCAAAAAACGTTTCATCGGTTTTAGGCGTTATCTCATTATTTGGTTCTTTTTCTGCTGTTGATTCCATTTTCATATGCAACGACTTAGTAAACACTGAAAATATGCAAAGGTCCTCCACTCTATTTATTTGAACCAAATGTGTGGCCATGTCGAATCTTGCCACAATTAATAATTGGCATGTGTCTGCACTACGTTAAACCGTCTTATTCTTTTATCTTGATTAATCTGACAGGGAAAAATGACACAGACAAGTCCCCTCACAAAATGTACACATACGAGGAAGCAGTTGCCCTCACGGGTGTCGGTAAGTTCCACTACATCCTGCTACTTGTCTGCGGCTTCAGTTTCATGGGCGTTATGTGTGAAATGATGGGTGTCAGCTTGATTCTGCCCACCATGAAATGTGAACTCAAACCGACGCAGTCGGAGCAAGGCTTTTTGACGTCGGCTGCATTCATGGGCATAGTGCTGAGCTCGCACTTTTACGGATTCCTGTCGGACACGTGGGGCCGGGCACGCACACTTAGTTGGGCCCTGCTGAGCAGTGTAGTGGTATCCACAATATCTGCACTGTCGGTGAATATTTGGATGTTGATAGTGTTTCGCTTTCTCAATGGCTTAGTCATCTCCTGTGGCCAAGCGTGTGTTTTCTCCTACATCGGAGAATTTCACAGCAACAAGACAAGAGGCCAATACGTGACTCTACTAGCCGTGTTCATGCCACTGGCTCTGATTTATCTACCAGGTGAGTACTTTGCATACTTAATAAAAATAATTAAAATCTATTTGATCGGTTTTATTTTCAGCAATGGCCATCTTTATTCTGCCTCTTGAAATCGACGCACCATACTTGGGAATGAAGTTTTCATCTTGGCGACTGCTCCTTTTGTTGAATCCTATATTTCCCCTCCTTGCTTCAATCGGATTCTTCCTTTTGCCTGAAGCGCCCAAGTATCTGCTGATTCATGGGGAAAGCGATCGCACGCTATGCGTATTACGTAGAATGTTCGCAATGAACACTGGCCTGCCTGAGGACGAGTATCCAGTCAAAGCAATCGTCATTGAGACGGGCGGCGCGAGCTTGACAAATGTCCGAGGCTTCTCTGGAGCCATCAAATTAATTTGGACCCAGACCACTCCACTTTTTCACAAAGAACGCTATTTGCACACAATTAACATTTGCTGGGCTTTGTTTGTGGTGTATGGCATATCGCAAGGATTGTTCATGTGGCAAGTATAGAGACACCATATTTTTGTTTTGTCTAAGGTTGTCGTTTATCTTTCAGGTTTCCGACAATCATGAACCAACTGATCGACAACGACGGGTTGGGTTACAAAGTTTGCTACTCAATTGATACATTGGT
>JXPZ01002915.1:0-11067 GCA_001014575.1 Themira minor
CGCTATTGTTGTCTTCTTTGTGTATTCGTTTCGAGTGGACATTTTTGGGGTTTGCTACGGCACACGCANGAATCGTTTCGATTCGAGCGGACATTTTTGGGGTTTGCTACGGCACACGCACGTTCGCGTTTTGCAAAAATTCACTTTTTTTCGTTAAACCCACAAAAATGTTCGCCTCTAACTTAGTTTAGTTTCCTTGTGCGTTTTTAATCGCCACTTAAACTCATTTTTCTCATTACTCTTTCTCTTCTCCCTTTCTTTAGAACCTTTGATCAGCCGGCCAATGGCAGCTCATATCTCTTGCAACAACAATTGCTGCTGCAACAACAACAACAACAGCAGCAGCAACAACAAAAACCATCCGGCCCCTTCGGCCTGGACCCGGAAGTGATTGCCGACATCGAAAAGGGCTGGGTACGCGTCGACCAAATGGAGCAAGTGAATGTGCCGCGCGTGGACATTTCGCTGCTGTACGAGCCCATCAAGATATTGCCCACGCGCGACGGTGTGCAGTATCCGCAGGACAAATTCGAGCAGCTGATTGCGCGCTCGCGGTACATGCAACAGAATCACACCACACCGCCGCCACCGTCGGCGATCAGTGGCATGATGGGCGGCGGCGGTTCGCCGTACATGAGTCCCCAACAGCAGCAGCAGCAGTTCAATGCCGCCCTCTACGCCCAAAGCAATGCGGCGCATTCTCCCAAGTATGACGTTTCACTGAAGAATTCCAAAATAAATCGCCTAAAACTTAAATTCCCATTAAAATTCCAGTTTGGCTGATGTGTTGCCCAAGCNGGCATAAAATTTGATTTCCCATTGAAATTCCAGTTTGGCTGATGTGTTGCCCAAGCACGATCCCCAGTTGATAAAAATCATCAAGGGCATTAGCAGCACGGACACCTTGAAGGCTCGCGCGGCCATCAACGAGCTGACCGAGATAATCGACACACCCGAAAAGCAGGCGGTGCTGCGAGACTACGAGGAAATCTTCATCCAAAATGTGCTGGCCGAACTAAAGGTGAGCGGTTGTCTTCTCTAAAAAAAAAAACGAAAAAATTCGAAAATATTGGGGCCCCACAGAATCTCAACCAAATGCCCATTGCCGAGTCGTTGGTGGTGTACCAGCCGTTGCTGTCGATTTTGTACTCGTTTTTCCACTCGAAAACGCTGGGCAAAACGCTGAGTGTGGCCTGCATCAAGAACCTGATGGCCGCCCTGCTCAACCTGATGGCCGACCAGAAGCTGAACACCAACGACGAGAGCCAGTACAACAAGGTCATCAATGGGATTTGCCTCAAGGTGTTGGACAAGGCCAATTTCACGAATTTAAACTGGTACGTTTTGTGGAGCAGTTCCCCCTTGGAAGCGTTTGAAATGTAACCCCTTTCAGCGCCCTGATACGTTTGTTGCGCGAAACCTGTCCGGTGGCTGGGCTGCCGAAGTTCACCGATCTGCTCATGAAATGCATATGGCGCAACGTGAAAATGCTGCCGGAGCGCAGCAACGAACTCAACTACGACGCCGTCATCCTGGAGGTGCACGAATTCATGCTGGCGCTGCCGAGCACCTGGTGGCAGACACGCCCCTCCGACACCCCGTTGCGCACGGTCAAAACCATCATACACAACATGGCGAAAATGAAGGGCAACGCCATCATGCAGCACCTCAATCAGATACCCACTCACTCGGAGCTGCACACGTACTTGATCAAAATCCTTAAGAACCTCCAGCGAGAGGGCAGCCTGCCCAGCAGCTCGCCGCAACGCTCGGCCTCGCAACGCGACCTCTCCGCCCGACGCATCTCGAACCAAACGCACGAGACCATGTCGCAGATCTTCAAGATGATCTCGGACCGAGAGACCAAGCAGCTGGGGNCTTAAATTAAACTCTTGTTTGACTGCCTACCCTCAAAATGTAGACAAAANAACTCTTCTTTGACTGCCTACCCTCAAAATGTAGACAAAAAATCCGGAAGTTGACTTGTCGGCATTCCTGAAGGGCGCCAGTGCCAGTTTCCAGAAGTACATCGAGGATGGCTTGGCGGAAATCGAACGGACCGGCGGTGTCAGCGACATCAATGCCCCCCAACCCCTGCAAAACGGCGACAATCGTTTAGGTATGACTTCGAATTTTCATTTGCCGCTTCACTTTGCTTTTATTGCTTGACCACACGCTAACCGCTTTGCCACACACTGCCTTTGCTTGCCTTTCGAAAACCCCAACAACAGCCACATCACGTTCTACCCATCTGACAGATTTGAACTTCCAAAACTCGACGACCCCGGCCCCCGCGGGCAATGCGGCCGGCACACCCAACTCGGGGGAGGGCGTGAAGATGGATCCGGAGTTCTGGATGGACCGTTTGAATCACTTGAGAGCCCAAGCCAAGCTGGCGCCGCACCGCAACCCCGACGGCAGCCTCATACTGAGCACCCACATGATGGACAATAAGGTGATCGATGAGAATCTCAGCATCCACTCAATGAACTCACAAAAGCTGTCACTGATCAAGCAAGAGGTGGGTAGCTCATGCAATTCTTTAGTCTATGGCCTAAAATTTATGGGGAATTTATAGAAACCGGAGTTGTCGCCGAATCGCTTGCAGCACATACAAGCCAAGTTGGCCGCGTTGAAGAAGGAGAATCACTGAGCGCCCCACAGAAGAAAACCCGAACGAGAGATAGAAACCGAGTATAACTTGTATTTCAGAGAGTTGGCCATCAAAATTACATGTCTCTGTGAATTCGAAAAATGATACAAATTTATGTACCCCCGTTACCCTATGTCCCCCACTCTTAGTCCCTGTTTTGTCCCGCTCCCGAATAATCTCATCATATGAAGTGTATTAAGTCAACATTCTAACTATTAAAGATGAATATATACATATATATGGAAATGTGTAGTCAGTATAACCAATGATACACATACACACGAACACACAAATAGAGTGATGGTGATTGAACAGAAATACTCATAGATGGAAGCAATACTACGCAAAGCTTGGACATTTTGTTCTGTTCTCTGGCCATTGGCTTGCAGTTTTGTAAAATTCTTATAAAAGGCAATTATTGTTTGAATAGAGCAAGGCTTTTGAAAGAGGAAATTGCCTACTCTTTAAAAAANGTCTTGAAAAAAAAATAATTTTCGATATTTTCGTTAATTGTTGTTGAAATNCTCTTTAAAAAAAAATACTTTTCGATATTTTCGTTAATTGTTGTTGAAATTTGTTTGAAATTGTGTTTTGTTCCTCAAACCCCAAATTGCGTTAGTTCCTTTCGTGCTTAATGGAAAACAACAAATTCTTTATTATTACACTAATACACTGAAAACAACAGGCATTATTAATATTTCAAAAATATTTGTTAATTATTACCGTTAAGTTTAATTCGCCCACTACTCACTCGAGAGCATGTTAAAATTGAAAAAGCTATTGGATTGTTAAACACACACACACACACAAGAAAGGCATTTCTACACTTTTTATATATAAAATTGTATTAGTTTTATTCATCATTTTATATTAATATTTTAATTTAATTTAATTTGCTAATTTATTGCAACAACAAACTAATGCTAATACCACATTGTTAGTTGTAAAGTCGTATTACATTAATTCAAAATGTTTATTTTTTTAATTTTTTTTAATATAAATATATCAAAACAAAAATTTTTTTTGTAAATTTTCATTTATTTTTTTAAAATCCATTAAAACTTAATTATTTAGTAGTGCACTAAAAATCTCGTTAATCTAGTTTAAGCGTAATTTGTATACCATATTAAACTGTTTTATACTCATCTCGTCATTATTGTTCTTACAATTAATTGATTAATTTCGTTGTACTAAATTAGAGTTACTACTATCGACTACCAATGAAAGCGGACTAAAAAACTCATACGTTTAATGAACAGGCACTTCAATTTTTTTCCATGCCATTCCCCTTCAGTCAGACCATTCGCGCTCTCTCACACTTTCGTTGAATTCATTAAACAGTGTTACAGTTATTTTTAATGATTTAATTTATATCCAATAAGTATTAGTATTATGTTTTAACAAGCAAAAAATATTTTTCGTGTAAAACTTTNCAATTGCCCTTGTTTAATATTTTGCGTGTAAAACTTTTCAAATACGTATGGTAGCAAAGCTTGAATTAGGCACACTCGTGGGAGATGGACACTCCCCATTTTGATTATTTGTCAGTACATTTAGTGTAATCGAAGGAAAATAAACGGTTTTTTCATATATATATATATTTTTAAATAACAACAAAACGTAACGTGTTTTATTTGTAAAAATATTATCAACAAGTTTTCCTTTAACAAAGCGCCTTCTAAATTACACTACCAATGCGAAGCTGAAAAGTGTCTCCTCATTCCGCCACCGGTTGCTCATCGACCACAGCCCCTTCTTCCCCCTCATCGGCGGTGACCTCCGCTTTGGCTCTTCCCCTGTGCCCTTCGAAACGCGATGAAATCGTCGCCACCCGTATGGCCGCCTTGAAGCCGACACGCGCCTTCATTTTCGCCAGTTTGGCCTTCCAGTTTTCGTCACGCGACGGCAACGCGTTGAGGAACTGCAGCATCTCCTCCTTCTTGGGGTCGACAATGGCCAGCACCGACATGCAACCGTCCACAGTGCCCAACACAATGCAGCGGCCGTCCTTGCTGCTCTTGATCGCCGTCAACTCGGCCTGCAGACGGTAGTTGGCGATCATTTCGGTGTCGCCCGAGCGAAAGACGCGTATCGTTTTACGCCCGCTGTGGTAGTAGCACACGTACTCGTCGTTCTCGGTGAACAGAACGATCACGGAGAACACACCCTCGGCCACCTTGGGTATGAACGTTTTGACGGTGGTGCCTTTGCGCAGTTCCAGCATCTCCAAGCCGCCCCTACAAATGGCATTTTAAAGTGAATTACATCTTTTGAAGATTTTCAGCTCACCTCGTGGGGGCATACAAGCCGCACTTGCCGTCCTTTGTAATGCTGCCGCCCCATTTGGGGATGGAGCGTACATGCTTCTTGCTTTTGATGTCCATGATGCTGCCCTTTTCGCTGCTGATGACGGCCACCTGGTTGGCCTTGTGCGGCATCGGCACCAAAGACAGCACTTCCTGCGAGCAATCCAAATGAGTACAAAGGGAATCCTCAGTGTATGCCGACACCTACCTTAATCGCACAGCCTTTGAGTAGGATCTTCGACACAAAAGCCCCGTTCGTGGTGCTGTACACGGCCAGGCAATCCTTGTTCGATTTGTCCACACTGCAGACGACCACATAGGCGGTGTCCGCCGAGATGACCGCCTGGCGGAATGGTACACCCGGTATCATGCGCACCGCATATTCGAAGCGAAAGAGTATGGTGCCCTCGGGCACGGATCGCACCGTCGCAATGGCCGTCAAGCGGTTGCCATCGTCGCCACCGCCACACGCCTCACGCTGGTTGATGTTCGGACACGACACGGTCAGCACTTTGTAGCCGTAGTCCATTAGGGTGATCTGCTGGATGCCCGGCTGGTCGTCGCGGTAGATCACCTGCTCGGAGACGCGGTTCCAGACCAGAAACTTGCCCGTCTCCGATGAGATGATGTAGCGGCCGTCCGGGGTGATCTCGGCGTGCGTGACAATGGCCCCCAAGGGGCTGTCCGCCAACTTGGACAGCAGGCGGCCGGAGCGCGTCTCCCACACGCCCACGCAGCTGCGCGTCACCGTCACCGCCAGATCCACCTCGGACAGGCTGATGTTGTCGATCTGCAGCTCGTGGCGGTCGATCACATGCACCTTCTCGAATATGTTGTTGATGTTCCACACCTTCACCGACCGGTCGATCGACGAGGTGACCACGTTGTTCCAGTTGCCAATGGTCAGGGCCTCNCGACGAGGTGACCACATTGTTCCAATTGCCAATGGTCAGGGCCTCTAGCTGCATGATGCGCCCGAAATGGGCGTCCAGCACTTTGGCCAACTGCCGACTGCCCAGCAGCCACACGTACAGGTTCTTACGCACCCCCGCCACCGCATAGTCCAGCTTCGAGCTGACCATTATGGAGTTCGACTGCATGATCTTGGTGGTGATGTTGCGCACCCCATGGGGCAGGGCGAAGTACATGGCCTCCTCGCTGAGGCGCTCCTCGCCGGGCACCCCAAAGTCCCATATGACAAAACCCTTGCCGGTGGTGCCCAGCAGCATGCGATCGTGCTGATCGAGTCTCAGCTGCAGCAGCATTTCCTTGTCGTCGTTCTCGTAGCGCGGCAGCGAATCAACCAAATCCCACTGAATCGATGCGTCCTCGTTGGTGACGAAGCGATACACGCTGACGGCGTAATTCTCCGAGCTGGCACAGCTGTACACGAGAGAGCGCTGCTTGTTCATGACCACCGCGTTGTACAAGGCCAGCGGGGCAGAGCGCTGCTCGCCGCGGCAAGAGTCGAGACGCAGGCGCGTCTCATTTATAGAGCCCGACCAGAAGATCGTATTGTAGTCCGAGGTCGTAAGGAATTCCATGTCTGCGAGAGACGTACTATTGCAATCAGTTTGTATGAAGGGGGGCCCCATTTGAACTTACTCAAGATCTCCCATTCGGCGGTNGGTCGTGCGATTACAATCAGTTTGTATGAAGGGGGGCCCCACTTGAACTTACTCAAGATCTCCCATTCGGCGGTGTCGTCGGGTACCGAAAAGATATCCACCAAATTGCCTCGCATATCGAATTGGGCCCATTTTAGTTTGCACGTTACGAAGAGCCTGCAATTGCCACAGAATGTTGCAAGGAGCTAAGTTGCGTCAAGGGCGAAACTCACGCATGATTCAGCAGGTACAGGCCACTGACGGGGCCGTCTTCCTCGTCGAACGGGCTGTTGATCACCACGAACTCACTGGACAGCATGTTCAGCAGCACCGTCTGGTTGTTGTTCGAGTAGGCCGCCGCCCACTTGTTGTCCGGACTCAGCACCAACTGCTGCATGATGCCCTCGATGCCCGGGTTGACGTCGCGTGTAAGATCCGACGTGGACAAGTCGAACGTGATGAAGTGCGTGGAAATGGACANCAGATCCGAGGTGGACAGGTCGAACGTGATGAAGTGCGTGGAAATGGACACCATGTAGCGCAGGTCGCTGGTCAGGCAGAAGGCGAACACCGCGAACTGATGACCCTCCAGCGAGTACTTCAAGGGCCCGCCCGGTGTGTGCAGACAATGATTGACCGGTATGAGGGCGCAGTCTTTGGGGCCGCTCTTGTCGCAGGCGCGCAGCAGCATTTTGATGTCGGCATTGCCGCCGATCTCGGGCAACAACCGCCCGATGAGTTGGGGGGCCAGCATGTTGGGGTAGACCGCCAGAATGGCCCCTCCCAAACGCAAAGCATCGGCGACCAGCATCAGCTCGCGCTTGTACTCGTTGTTGTCGGTGTTCGAGGAGGCGTCCTCGAAGTCGGCCAACACCGCCTGCAGGGGGCAGCTCGACAACTTGGCATGCAGCCAGTCGTAGTTGAAGAGCACATGCTCGAACAGATCTTTGAAGCGACGCGAGCGCACAAAGTGGAAGGGCAACTCACCGAACTACGAGTGGAGGCCAGTCAAAAGAGGCTCCATTCACAGCGAATCGAATCGAAACACTCACCTTTCTCAAATTGTAGCGCTTCGAGCTGCCGTCCTTGCTGGTGAAGACCAACGGCTGAATGGGCACTTTGCGGTCGGCCGATCCCTCCTTGTCCGTCAGGCCGAAGCGATGCCGCTGAATCTCGGTGAACTTNAGCGCTTCGAACTGCCGTCCTTGCTGGTGAAGACCAACGGCTGAATGGGCACTTTGCGGTCGGCCGATCCCTCCTTGTCCGTCAGGCCGAAGCGATGCCGCTGAATCTCGGTGAACTTGAAGGGCTTGGGCACGCCGCCGCCCCAGATGCCCAGATAGTAGTCGGCGATCATCGAATGAAAGTACATGGCCATATTCATGTTCTTGAAGTAACGCTCCTTGGCCGTGTCGCGGAACTGCCGGTGATACCAATTCATCACGTTGACGCCGTCCGCCTCGCGCTCACTCAAATAGTTGGGCAGGTCGTTGCGTATGCGCGTCCACAGCAGCGGCGGTATGCGACGCACCGGCGGCAAATGGTACTGATACACATCGTCCAGCACCTTGTCGTCCAGCGAGATGAGGTCCTCCAGCTCGGACTCGGACAGGCCCGACTTCGAGGCGGTGATGTAGGCCAGGGCGTGGAAGACCAGAATGCGGCCATGTTGTTTCTCGATGCGCTCGAACAGCATCATGATGCTGTCCATCACCGTGTTCGCCAGGTGGGTCTCCTGCGGCCGGGTGTAGCTGCGCCAGCGGCAAATCTCCGCGAACACCAGCTTCACGAAGATCGGCAACGAGCACTTGCTGATCGCGTTCGCCACCAAACGCCACTGGTAGTTGTTCAAATCGCGGCACGCCGTCTTCATCCACATCTTGATGACGTTCATGGCGAGCTCCTCGCCCAATGCGGTCACCTCAATGAAGTTGTCATCGACATCGATCATCTTGCGCAGCACATGGTACTCCTGCGAAACAGTCGGATTGGACTCTTCGTTGGCGCACGAAATTATGATCTGCAATAGGGNAAAGGTATACGAACACAGAGAGGAGAAGAACGGCAAGGCTTTTTAATCAAGATTCTCACAAAGGCCACGAAAAAGCTTNTAGGGAATACGAACACAGGGAGGAGAAGAACGGCAAGGCTTTTACTCAAGATTCTCACAAAGGCCACGAAAAAGCTTACCAAATTTGTTTCTAATTTTTGGAAAATTTTGAAAAAGGGGAAGAGAGTGCTTTACAAGGTNAAGTTAGGTGTTCAAAGGGGTAAGTAAAAAATACGAAAAAAAAAAAACGTTCATGCATCTTTGATAAGTTGTCGGGGGTTTTAGCAGACACATGTCAAGCAATTTGGAAAACTTATACAAAATCAATCCAATTTTTGAGTGTCCATAACATGCATTATTGTTGCTGTTGTTCTTTGTATATACAATGGTGTGGTAGAGTAGAGAAAGAGTAGGTTTCATGCGATCTCATGCAATAATATAAAAGTTGTATTAGTTGAACGGTAAACGGCCTCACAAGGGGGGGCACTGGGCATACAACTAGGCAGCGGCGAGCTCACCTTACAGTGGGGCGGCAAACGGGTNTGGCAGCGGTGAGCTCACCTTACAGTGGGGCGGCAAACGGGTCGGTATCCACGACACCTTGTTGGAGTCTTGGGTGCCGGTCAACTGATCGACCGAGTCGAGGTACAGCGTGAGCGGCTGATTGGCATTTGCATAAGTCAGTAATTGCTTAAAATGTGCTGTTAAAGGCACCAGATCATCGGGGATGCTTTCGAACGGCAACATGAAATTGTAGGAGATCTGAAAAAGGGAAACCCCAGATTCATTGAAGGTCATTTCGATGAGAGCGTTAACGAACCTGCTGGCATATGGATATGAGGGTGGGGGTCAGGGCACTGGAGTCCGGGGTGGTGCCGAGAAAGCGTATCACATTGATGGGCCGCTTGTCGGCGAACCATTCGGTGGCGACCAGCGAGGCGCTCTTGGCCAGCAGTGAGGTTTTGCCGCAGCCTCCTTCGCCGTAAAGGACAAGTGGTTTCTCTGAATCCCCCAGCATGTAGCGCTTGATATGTTCGAGACTTTCATCGCGACCATAGAACACTTTCACCGAGTTGTTGCAAGCGTGCAAATGCTGTAGGATCTCAGTGACTATCTGTCCCTGTGCACTGGAGTCCTCCTTGCGCATCGCCCGATCGACCAGCTTCACGATGTTCTTGTAGAAATGCGATATGAAGTGGTTCAAGTACTCCTCGTGCGTTTCAATGTCCAAGCCCTCGCGTCCAATCCATTCCACAGTGTATCTGAAACCAAACGAATTTCCCATTGGCATCGCTTCCAACCATGGTGTGCGTACTTACTTTTGCATATTGCTCGATTCGATTTTGTTGGGCAACCGCACGTCCCTCAGGTCGCCCAGCAACTTGGCGGACTCGGTGTCCAAGCTGCGGTTGATGATGTCCACGAAGAGCGAGGCCTTCTTCAGATTTTGCAAATTTATGTTGTTGATGTAGCGCACATAGGCCAAGCAGTGGTTCTTCGTGTTCTTCACATCCAAAATGCCATTGATGACCTCACGCTCCGTCACTATGAGGAAAATTCCATAGAAAACAGACCCCTTTTTCATATGCGACGGCACCTACCGGACATGAAGTAGTTGTGCACACACTCCTTATCCATTTTGCCACTGGACCCCAAAGAGGCGGCTGCTTTGCGTAGAAGCTTTTGCATTTTATTCAAAGTGTCCCACCAGACGGCCTGATCCTCGGCTTGTAGTTTCGGAACGCGCTAAAGTGGCAGGGTGTTATAAAAATCACGAAATTGAATTAGACCCACCTTATTATTGAAANGGCAGGGTGTTATAAAAATCAGGAAATTGAATTAGACCCACCTTATTATTGAAATTGATGAGAATCGACGAAATCGGCTGCAGCACTGAAATGGGGGGCACTGCATTGCTATCCTTCTTGTACCACAAATCCAACAAAGCCCGATCCACACCCATCGAAGTCAGCTCCTCGCATATCAACTGCAACTCCGACGACACTATGTAGGTGGGTATGGGGCGGTAGCCGTACTTCTGACCCAGAAACACAATGAAATTCGGGCCCATCGACAGGCGCTGGCAATTTTGAATTTCTCGCATGCACAGCTCGGTAGTCATGTGATCGTCGGTGGCCTCGTCACGAACACCCCAACGCATGTCCACCACCTTTACACAAGATTACATAAGTGCTTGCCGAAAATTGCTGCAGTTAACCTTGAATTGTTGACGTACCTGAAATTCCAGGCCATGCTTCTCACGGCAGTAGTCCTTAATGCGGGGATAACATTTCGCCATCAAAGTGTTACGCTCCATGGTCGTGTCTACGTGGGGGGATGCCAAATTGTCAGTGTTACATAATAGAAAGTCATGTGGCTTACCTGTGAAGGTGGAACTGGTGAAAATGCGCACAATTTTCGAGCTGACCGGCGGCAATTGGTCCAGCGAGC
>JXPZ01002922.1:0-16057 GCA_001014575.1 Themira minor
CAAAATTGCTCATTTAACAGTATTCCACACACACGCACATACATATAATGTTTAAGTACCTGCCGTAGCCGGCAGAGAGAGAGAGAGAAATCAGAACGAGAAAATTAATATATAAATTGGGCCATGAACATTAAACGGTATTTGGTATGCCAGATCGCGGCCGGCTACCGTAAAACATTGTTAAACGTGAGCAATGCCAATTTTGTTTATTTGCTCTTGTTCTATGGACAAATGCTAGGTTGTTTGCCATTGTTGTTATTGCTATGAAATTCATTACGATGAAATTGCTAAATGGGATTTTAAGTGGTTTGTGTCACGTGAGTACTTGAATCGCACACGCACAAACCGAAAACCTGTCGGAAGGTGAGTTGTGCCGTGAAAGTCAAAACCCAAAACAAACCAATTAAATGAATACAAACGTTATCGAGAACAATTTGAAGACCTATCAAAATTACAGTGTAATTGATTTGCTTTATAACCGAGGACGGCATTTGTGTTGTGTCAAAATCGTTATTGAAGTTGTCTTGAGCGTCCCTCCCACATTTGACGTAAGAGCGAAAATGAGGCTCGTTGTTGCTGTGTCAAATGGTAAACAAAATAAAAACTCAACTAATTGTTCTATTTGATCTCTATATAGCAAAAACAAAAAAAATCATAAAATTTAACTTTGTTAACATTAATGCTTGTGTAGTTTTCTTGCTTTTCGGCAATTACCATTTCAAGGTTGCCGATCAAACATAAGTGTCTACATGTTGGTATTTTGTACAATTAAGTNCCATTTCAAGGTTGCCGATCAAACATAAATGTCTACATGTTGGTATTTTGTACAATTAAGTGACACGATTAGAAGAGCTAGTAAGACTTATATCTAATTTATACAAGCCGGCCCACGCAATATGAGAAACCACAAATTTGTTGTTGTTGTTGCAAAACTCACTCGCCACTCCATTGAACGTCATGGCTGTGGGCCATCGTTGTGTTTTTCGTATTGCTCCCAATTTATACCCTAATTCAGTTATTGATCATTTGAGGCAGCCGTACGCATGCAATTGATGTCATGTGTCAATTGTCGTACGACAAACGGCAAACAAAGCAATCAATTTTAGTGGCACCATAAAAAAAATCAATTTCAGTATGAATAAGAATTTGCGTTTGATTCTATGAATTTACGCAGATGTCTGCTATATTCCGGCACATTCAATGGCAAACTTTTGTCTACGCATCCTTCCCATCTCGTTTACTTTCAATTAGCAGGTTTATTGTTTCGAATGATTGATTAACGATGACATCGACATAATTATTATTAATATAAATATTTGCATAGCCAAACCTATTGCGTCGGTTCGAAATGTCCACGAGCTAACAAAACACGGTTTGTGTGTTCAACAAATCGATAACTCACACAAAAGTCCGTATACAAATGTGGGGTGCTGGCGCAGGTTGGTGGCAACTTGTTATTAATTGCTGTTAAATTGAATCTAATTTGAAAATCACAAATTTGATTTTTATCGTTTTATGAACTGTACCAACAAATATGGCTTCTTGGGTATTGGCCAGCATTTTGTAACACCAAAGGATGGGAATGCAATCATTTGTAATGAAAATTATGAAAACCAACAATTCTTCTTAAGTCGAAATGGGTCAATTTGTAAGCGCGGCGCTATAAATTATAGTCCAAAGTGACCCCCATTGGCAAGTCCAGACCCAAGTAGTACAGCCACTGTACCGACTATGCCGTTTATCACTTGATGTACAATTTCACCGTTGAATATGTACCTATAGGTACCAGCTGAGTTTGACGTCTGTTCGAGTTCGTGAGGTGTGTATAAAAATTTCTACAAGAAACTCAGATCGATTTTAATCAGATTTGTCTTAATTAACTTGCCGAAATTCCGATTAAATTCATTCCGTTTTTGTATCCAATCTTTACGTAGGCCGAAGTGTTGACTTAGCCGTTTAGCATATTTCGCCGTAGAACGAGTATCCAGCTCCAAACGCGTTTTATGGTATTGAGCGTGTTTAGAGCGTGTGCATCGTGATTGATCGATTAGATTTTATTGATCAGGCTGCGGTCAAGCGTTACAAATAGAAATGTGCAATGGAAAAGTCTGGCTCGCCACGAGTTGAGAACTTTGCATGCCTTTTTCTTCGATTATCTAGAAAATCTGTTTTGTATTGCAGTGAGTAACTCGAATTTGATACAGCTATTTTTCGTAATTTTTGCTATGCAGGTACAGCATAAAAGCGCAGTCTATTACCTATGTACGGAAATGCAATGATGAAATAATGAAACTTTGACTTTTTCTGGGACATAATTAGTTTGACCCATGCCACCATGCTTAAAATTGATAAAATATAATTATAATTCCCTTGTAATATTTTGCTGTCGGTTTTCGAAGGTTTTGTGGGTGCCACTGGTTTGAGGTGTATTGCGAGTATATAAATTGCCTATTATTTAGAAACGCAATATTATACTATAGATAAGCTCTGGCCAGCGGGTCGACCGCATGAGTAATACGCGCCGGCGGCCGGTGGGCAGTGAAAACTGATCGTGATCTCGATGGTTTGCAAGTTGTTTTCATGCATATTTCTGTAGTACTACACAGTGGCCTACGTGTTTCGTGCCCGGCAGTACAGTGCAGAGACGCAACGATTCTACAATTGAACCCAACAATTCTACAATTGCACTTATGTATAATTTATAACATTTTTTCGACGTTGTCACCATTTTATTTCTGCTCTGATTTTTAATTTGTCATCGCTGCGGCGACTGCCACTGCCTCGGTTGTTGTCATTCAGAGCAATTATTGTTTGTTGATTCCTCCGAATGTATTATATTATACCCTATCGTTGGCCCCGTCTGGGAGATGCACGGTGTTGTTGTAGTTTCCGACCAACTACAAAAATAATTATAACTTTTATTAGCATTAATCATAACTATTATTTTGTTTTCGATTGAGGTGTTTTTGCATTGTTGTTCTCTTGGTCCGTAAAGTTCAAGGTTATCGGCCCGTCCCGGTTTGTACACTTTATGGTTTATTGTACTTTCGATGTTACCTCTCCGCACACAATTTACATATGTATTGCGTTTGTAACTGTGACGAGCGCCCTGATATTTTCCAGCTACGATTTGTGGTGCTCGGCAATAGGGGGCATGAGGTATGGGTCCAAAAACAACGTTATTGCGACTAGAGCGTAATTATTTATACGATGTTTCATTTGTTAGGAGATTTTCCATGCCATCTTGTCACTGGTGCGCAGGGGGGCGTAGTACGATATGGTGTGGGGGCGTGCTGCTGGTTGCATGACCATGGTCACGTGTCGTATGGGTCACGTTCGGAACGTTGACTCATCTATGTCAATTCCTTAGATTTTTAAAATGCATACACCAATTTGATCCAATTCAAATGAATTATATATGAATAATGGAAAATCATATTGAAGGAGCAAATTTGTAGTTGAGGAAAGCCGGTTGAAAACAGCCTTGTAATTGGACCCGATCATCTTTTCGGGAACCTAAGTACTATTTTTGACCTAATTTCTTCTTCAAAATCCAATTTTATCTTTATTTCAAGTTTCTTGACAAAAAATTGGAACGAAATTCTCTACGCCAAATTATACGAAAACATCCATATTGCTAAGGTAAACACATTCGGGAAAAATATATTTTTTTGTACTTTCACATTTCGTTGAACTCCACAATTTGCAAAAAAATGTGTACATTTTCGTTCTCGAAAATGTGTTAACACATGATAATTGCCCCAAAGAGGCAATTCAATAACAATTGAGTTCAAATTCTGCACATTCTGTGTATAGGCTGACTGCTCTCACAAAAGTGTGCTCGTGGGGGCAATGCTTTCGAAATTTGTTGTTATTAATTAAAATGATAAGTAGGAACAGCCACCACCCACCAACATCGTATAGATTACGTAGTGAAAATTGAGCGGGCAAACAAATATAATGTAATTGCTATTTGTGATCTTACATACAAAAGTTATTTTTTCTATGTAATAATACAACATTCTAATTAAAAACACAATATATCTACTCTTACGTCAACAATATAATATTATTATTATTATTATTTATTTACTATCACATCACTTATACTTTAAGACTATACAATACAACAATTTTTGAGATTTTACTAAATTAAAGTATTACAAACAATTAATAACAGCTATACATGAATAAACACTATAAACAATATAATATAGTAATTGAGAGAACTGAGAAAATGTGAGACAAAAATTAAAATTTTTGAAAAACACAAAATTTCTATATAAATACCCCTATACACTCTATATTAATTCATCCAATAATTGTTTTGGCTCCGATCTGTCATTTAAGAGCCGAACTGCTGTGTCTGGGGTGGGAGACAGTTACAGACAAAGGTTTGAGTTTTTGCTTACGCAAACGAGTGGGTCCCCTCCCGAACGTTGGTGAGGTCTCTTTCGTAATGTAAAATTGCTCCCGCTAGTTGAGTTTGGTTTGTTTGTTCAGAGTTACTCTTAAAATACTTGTATAAATATGTAGAGGCACTATATTAATTCATTCAATTATCTCTTATAAAGCGATTTGTTATCTCGGGCTCGCTCGCCAATCGATTTGCTTCGTTGAGCATATAGAACAACAACAAAACACACATACTCAATCCCAAAGGCACACAACAGACTTTCTCTCGTCAATGTGAGATGGTAATGCCATATTTTTTGGTACTTGGCAAAAAGTTTGGAAAGTTTATTTTTTGAAAAACTTTTGAACGGAAATGGTTTAGTTGAAATGGTTTAATGTTTTTCCATTATCCTTTATCCACTGAAATGCTTAAATTTCCCAAATACGCATTTACTTACAATATTGATTTTTCCCTAAAATCTTAAGGCACTTAAAATTTTTCTTATCTCGTACTGAAAATTCTCTACAACAAATTGTCTAATCTGGTAACCTCTTTCATTGTAATCAGTTGATTTTCTCTCTGCAAATCACTGCCTTGTGTAAATGTGTGACTGCTCTCTTAATCTGCGTGGTGTACGTAGTACATGTGGATTTGAAAAATTTAGCAATGGCCGAATGCGTTCGCTTTGTGTCTCGCTTGGTTCATCGATCTCAACGCGATCGGGTTTCGCATACGACAGAATTGAGAGTAAATTTTATTTATTTAACCGAATCAAATTAATTGCCGCTCCGGCAAGACGAGAACAAGTAGTAGCCCACAAAGTTACAGTCAATCGTTGTCGGTTGGTCGATCACAGTAGTGTCCGGTTGATCGTCGTTGTTGAGAATACAACAGTACTATCTGAGTGAGTGTGTGCGTGTGAGTGTGTAGATAATCTGCTAGCACACCATCACTTAATCGTCGGGCCAATGGAGCTTTAAATCAAAAATTCTCATCGACTTAGTTGTTAGTCTGTCGCGAGATCTTCCGCCGTGTTAGTCTTGATATCGGAAAACGGAGCCTGCACAGTGCGTTCGCACTCGACTTGCCCACAATTCGGTGTTTTCTTCCAACATATTATTTTCAACTGTATTTCAAACATACATATACGAAGTGAGACGAAGTGCTCGATCTGATAGAATAAGTGCCCTCCAATGAAATCGAGACAATTGAAAAGTGTCGACCGGCGCATTAAGAACAATTTCCCGTGCATAAATATACAAAGAGTGTGTGCGTGAACAAAAAATCTCGAGTATCAAAAATTTATATTTTTGTAATAAATGCCGTACTTATATAATAAAAATATATATATTTAAAGGTACAACGATGTAAAATATTTTCTTTTGTGCCGCAATTAGGATCATATTTTTGAATGAATAAATAATATTCCCCCTTTGTGATTGATCAAATAAACCTTGCAAATTATTAAGAAATACATTGGAAATTTTATCTAAAATTATTTTTAGAATTTCTTTGTTATAAATAAATGTGTTAATAAAGGCGTTAAAATTGTTGTTTATGGAAATTTCTCAAGAAAAAATCCTCTATTTTATTTCAATTTTCATATATGCATTTTTTTTTGTAACCAATGTATTTATAAATTTGAGATTCGTCTTACGTAAGATGACGCCGCACTCAACAGCGTGTGTTCTGTGCAAGAAAACCGAATAACAACAAAAAAAAATGAATAACAACAAAAAAAAATGATGCCAGTTTTTATTCAAAATCAAATTCGTTTCACTACAATTTAAATTAGCAGTCATATTTCAATTTTTTCAAAGTTGTTTTGTTCAATTGCATTCGGATCCCAGAAGAGCCCTTTAAAAGAGATGCACTCTTTGTCTGCCTTAGTTGTGGCATTAATTAACATTATTTCCTTTCTAAAATAGCAAACATGTTGTGGAAGTGAAGTTTTGTTTATCAACCTAACCACAGTGGTCGCTTGAGGATTGTCAAGGTTACCAACCTTCCTTATTGGTTTCGTTTTTTCGAAACGAATCTATCCGTGAGCGTTCGTGTGTGTTTTGTGATAGCAGTTTTCTGCCAATGCAACAACAACAACGACATCAACAAGAAGACGAATGTTTCAAAATCAAAAACAAATCACCACAAAAGAGATATGCTGATAAATAGATAAAAAGGGACAACAATTTTGGATTATTTATAAAGAAGAAATATTCTCCAAAATACTGACATTTTTAACGTTCGTCAGCAATTCAAGAATCACAAATTACCATTTCCAAAAATCACTCATCTATTAGTAGTGCATAACGTCAAAAGCAATAAAATTTAAATAAAAAAAACTGAAATCAAAATAGAAACGCAAAACAATAATAAACAAAATAAACCAAACAATTGTACGTTTTTATTTATGCAATAAGAATGAGTAGCGACGGCGACTGATCGCCATTCGCTGGCCGGCCGATCGGTAGGTCGTATGGTCGACAGTTTCTACAACAACAATAAAAAATATAAATAAATAAAAGCAAAGCACAACCGCCCTCGAACAATCAAAACAACAACAGTAGCAATAACAAGCCAACGAAAGTTCATCGGTGGCTGTGACAAGAAGCACGAGAAATACACGCGATAAATATTAATGCGGGCTGACGTCGTCGACGTCGCTGGCTACATTGTTGTGGCCGTTGACGATCTGGTTGTCGTTGAAAGTGTCAGAGCGGCACTCTAAAACGCCAGATAGGCAAACTCACATTAATTTGTTTATATATTTTTAAGTGTTTTTTGTTATGTTATGACATTTTTCATTTTGTCATTTCTTTTCACGGAATTAGTAGAATACTCTTTTCGTACAGTGACACTTCTCAAAGCGGTCGCGCACAGCCCCAAAAACAAAGCAAACACATTAAAAGTTCAAGGCAAATTAAAAACGTGAACAAATAAAAACATTACAACAAAAAATATCGAAAGCCACAAAAAAAAAAAACGTTCCATTAAGTGGCGCAAATCGTGTAAATAACATACAAATATTGTCTAAATTCATACAAAAATGTTAACACAGAAACAAAGAGTATTATAGAAATACATGTTAAGAAAATATTGAAAAACTCAAACAAAAAAGTGATCAAAAATAAAAGGACCACTTTTGAAACTACCACCGCCAACAACAACAAACAAAATGCGTTTCACTTACAATCAGTATAATCATTATGAATCCGGTTATCGGATTCCATCGAAAATGCACAATGGCAGTTCGTCCTCGGTTATGTACCAGCATCATCATCACAAAACAAACTTTGGTAAGCGAAAGCTGCTGCTGTCGTCGTCCAGCACACGTACTAGTTTTACCCAACAACGACAAACGATGCCCAATAATGGGGCTCACTTTTACATTTACCGTTCAGTTCAGTGCAATGCAGAAATATGTGCCCTGTTTATCTAGTACCCTTCAATTTGGCATAAAAATATCAATAACAACTTTGAATTTCCTGTTGTTAGTCAGGAAAAGGTCAGGAAAGTCAGGAAACAAAATTTTATTGTTTATTATTGCGGTTGTCGTTAAGGATTTACACGGAAGATTAATTAATGGCATATTTTTTGGTCGTTTCTTTCTGGAGACTCTCAAGGTTGAATGTGTCAATTTCGATTCTGCGAATTGTTTACACATTTGACTTGCTGGCGTCGCTCGGTAAAAGGCTAATTTTTGTATTGCACAGCAAAGATTTTTCGGGATTCTTATGAAGTTTCTGATTCAAAGGTCTCGAAATATTGAATTATCGTTAGACTAAGGCTTGGCTCTCTTATATGGGAGCTTCCAAAAGTTTCTTAGAATATTAAAAATTGTTGTAGACGAATTTTAAGTGATTCCCCAAAACAAAATCTAGCCACGCCACCCCCTTTTTAATGAACAATTAGCAATAAAAATCATAAAAATGGGCGTGTCATAGAAACTTAACAATTTTGCTTTTCTTCGTATTTGTTTTCAATAAAAAGATATTATGGTGAATCGACTCTCCTCTGAGACATCAACACACACACACAAATCATGACGTATAGTATCGTACGGTAGGTCTGCTATCAAAACTCTCTTCGAAATCTGTACACCTTTAATTATCACATTTTTTAAGTGTGAAATTGCGAAGCTCTTTCGCTCGCTCTCTCTCTCTCTCACTCTCTCTCTCTCTCACTCTCTCTCTCTCGGGGACTACTGCTCTTGTGCGTGTGTCGGAGCGACACTCTTTGTGCGGTCGGTGTTAACATTGAAGTTGTTTATTATTTTGGACCCCCCTCATAAAAGAGTAAAACTCGCGCTCTGTTTTTTGGTTCAAATTTGATAATGATCGCGCATATGTGTTGTCAAATCGTCAACGAAAGAAAAGCAAAATAACCAGAAGTGTTAAGGAAATCCGTGGTGTTGTCCTTTTCGATTGACGTAGGCGCTATGTACTTGAAAGCGTGATCGGCCAATAGCATTCCTTTCAAGATAAACATACTAAATTGACAAAATCACATGATGTTTTGCGAGGCTTAGCGACAAGTAGAGCGTACAATTTTTTTGATTTTATTTATACAAAAAGAAAACTTTAAAAAGGTTTATAAAACGATGATATCATTGAAATTGCGACTGAAAGAAAGTTGTTTGGCATATAATTTATGACAGTATGGTTTTGAAATTGTCCTGGACTTCTTTAAAAGTTCGTCTTAATTTAAGAAAAAATGTTTTTTTTTAATTTTTAACAATTTCCTTTTGACTGTGTCTCTTGAAGATTTCACTTTCATCCTTTNAAATTTTTAACAATTTCCTTTTGATTGTGTCTCTTGAAGATTTCACTTTCATCCTTTATTCATCATTCAATTTTGTTCTTCTGAACCGCCCATTAGAATTGTTAATCATAGAGAATTGTTGCAGAGCATAAATTACATTTATATTCTGGTGGCCCGTGCCACCCCAGAGCATCCCGTTCCCCTTTTTGGCGCTCACTGTACTTGTTTGGGGCTGTTTGTGTGTAGCTTATTACAAAATAGCACAGCAGAAGAGCGTACCTATAGTACTAGCGTTGGGACAGAAGAGAAAGAAATCAAGAAACGGCATATATTTGAGNCAATTGCAAAGAAAGAAATCAAGAAACGGCATATATTTGAGATATGAGGGGCAATTACAGTGAATTTACATAGAGGCATTTCGTGCGTTGTGCTTGTTTCTTATTACCGCCTGTGTTTGTTGTGTGTAAATGAAAAGAAATTACAGCGTCCAGTCGTATATCAATCAGACAATTAGAGTAAACGCTGGGGCTGTAATGAGGGAACGTCCAACAGATTGGCTGACCGAGCGACCGACCGACCGAACGAACCAAAGCAAGCATGAATACAAACAGTTGAGAGCGGAGCGCGAGATGGACATCTTGCAATGTGGTCACTCACTGAACAGCTGAACAGCTGAGGGCGTTGTACTGTGCTCTCTATCAATTGTTTGTGCGTGATTGCGTTGTCATGCGACTTTTTCGTCTTCACTTTACTGTGACTTAATTTTAACTGTAATTTTGTTTGCAAAATTTTTTATAGGAATGCGTATGACAATGTCAACGGCGTCCACGATGAGTGCCCGTATTCAGCGTAAAGGCTTTCGTACGCCATCCAAGCGGCATCCCGGAAAAGCGATACCCGGGAAATTACATTCAATATCAAAGGTAGGTCTATGCGTTGCTCCTCAAAAAGTGAGTTCAAGTTCTAAAACATTTCTTTTTGGTCATTTAGATTGGTCCCGGCAAGTTAGTACCTGGCAAAAGAATACCCCAACGACCGCATCCCCCTCATCCCTGTGATAATTCAAATGACAGCGGCTTTGGCTTCGATCAGCATGTCGAAATCCATCAGCAACAGCAGCAGCAGCAACTGCAAACTTCCCACCACCACAGTCATCATCACCACAACCAGCAACAGGGCCAGCAGCAGGCTATCTGCGGCATTCAAAGTAATTTCAACGCGTCCGGCGGCAATGGCAACAGTAGCCATGTCCCTCAGATTGCGCACACCTCACAGCCACACATAAGGCCCATATTGGCAGCTAGGTAAGTTTGCACTTGCATTCGAAGTGTTAAGTTATGCAAATTTGTTCGACTCATGTTCATTTTTATCATTATATTTTGCTTTAGAATGTGAGTTTAAGAAACATATATTTTTTAAAATTATTTTCAAAACGTTTTCCAATACACCTATTTCTGTATAAGCATTACAGTAATTGAGTTTGAATTCGATCAATCTTATCTAGGCGGTGATGGCTGGCAAACTAGGTCATGGTTGACATGCAGTTCAGTAGCCCCTTGCAAATAACCAACATCAACAACAAAAATGTTCAAACAGAATGCCTTAATCTCTCACCCAACGCCACAAATTAAGCAATTTTATTTGATTTCTCACTGTTGCCCCACACGTCTATCTCAATTAATTGTCACTCGCTTAGACGCGCCGCGCCGTCCATTGAATCAACAGGTCAATTTTGAGATTTACCTAATAGGCTTTTAGGATTTCATTAAATTCTACTATGAGACAGCAAAAGCTGTCTCTTGATAATATCGTTGATTTTTTGAATTTTCGCTTGGCGTTTTATGGTGTTTTAGTGTGTTATTTTTCACAAAAACAAAACAAAGCGCAGTCACTTCCTATGACAATTTGAATGTGCTGCTTTAGGCCGAAAATAATCAAAAATGCCTGCAAATGATTATGTGTTGTTGTTCAGATATGATTGAGACATGTGTTTTAGTTGTTGGTGTTAGGGGATTCAATTTGTCATCAATGTTGTTGAATTCTAAATAGAGACTCCATATCATTCGAAACGCCCTCTGGGGACGATGCACTGTATTACAATAACAGCCGATTAGACGACGATTTAGCAATGACCAAAAAACTGTCAAACGAATTGATTCATATCACTCAAAGCCTCTCTAAAGCTCTCATACAATACCCATATGCAATCATTGAATAAAATGAGAATTGACTTAGCTGACTAGCCAAATGAATTTGGATGGAAACTTCTGACGGATTCCGATGGCTCCCATACTAATTAACCTTTGGACTATAATGAAAATTTCTCTGACTAATTCAATGCTTTCGGGAAGATCTTCGTGTAGTGAAATGTTAAATTAGTAGTACCCTATGTAATTAAAGTAAAACTATCAGAAATTAATTCGATAAAATCAAAACGAAATTAAAATGTACACACCCACACACACACTAGATCGCGTACAGCCAAAAAGCTGCCGTATCTCTGTGGCAAGGACGATGAAAACGACAACGACGACTATAATGAGGAGGAAGTCTTCTCCACAGACGATTCCGATTCACCCACAATCGACGGCCAGTCGCGTGCTAAATGCAAAAAACTCGAAACGCAAGTCGACTTGGACAACGACGATGCGTGTAGCGAAGACGTTTTCATGCAGAAATTGTCGAATGCAAATGCCAACAGAATTGTGGAAATCAAACTGCCTCCCGTAACAGCGCCAACAAAGTAAGAATTGCCGTACCCCTGTACGCACTCTATCTCTCTCGCCCCTACTCTGTAACGCTCTTTGTATTTGTATGTGTTTACATGTAGAACTGCACACACCCATACACATACATAAATTAAAATAACACAAAACTACGTTGAACTCCCTTCGACGTTGTAGAGATAAGAGATTTTTGTGGAAATTTATGCTAACACTATTTTTGGCTATTGTTTAAACTTACCTAACTCATGACCATTTTATAATCATATTTCATTAGAGTTTTTTTAAACTTTTTAAAATATATTTTTTAAACAAAACTGAAACTTTTTATTAAATTTATAAATTGTTTAATTCAATTTAAATCCTTTACTAGTTAACATTTTGCGTTTTTACTCAATTTAAAAGTTGTATTATTAAATGTCCTTTTAAGATATATCACCACTGGCGGCCGCACAATGACTCGTGTGGCCCACAAACGTCAGCCGGCCAACCCATTGAACAGTGTGGCGACCTCATCGAATGGCAGCGTGCAATTGGAAATCCTCTCACAGCCGGAGCAACAACATCGAGCCCGGTATGTTCCCATTATCCTAGCTACAAACGCCCCTATAATAGAAGTCTTTGCTTTTGAGTAGATATCAAACGGAGGGCAGCCGCGGCGCTGTTAAGGACCGCAGTGGCAATGGCTTTCCCATTGTGCGCTTGAGTGGCTACAACAAGACCGCTTTGCTGCAGGTCTTCATCGGCACAGACATTGGCCGTGTGGCCCCGCACATGTTCTACCAGGCGTGCAAGGTAGCCGGCAAGAACTCCACACAGTGCAACGAAAAGAAGGTGGACGGGACAATGGTGATTGAGATTGACTTCAAGCCCGAAACGGAGATGACAATCACCTGCGATTGCGTTGGCATCTTGAAGGTGAGTTTATTTGCTAAGACAATTATAGAATTCGCGGAATGGTTTGAGTGAAATTTCGTCCAAAAGGAACGCAATGTCGATGTGGAGCATCGTTTCCCCGATCATCTCACCCAGAAGAACAAAAAGAAGTCGACGCGCTGTCGCATGGTGTTTCGCACGCAAATCTCGCACGACGACGGCACCACCGAAACTCTGCAAGTCTGTTCGAATCCCATTATATGCAGTAAGTAAATGACATTGTTTGAAATAGTTTCCGAATTTTATGGGTTTTGTGTTGTTAACAGCCCAACCGCCGGGTGTTCCGGAAATTTGCAAGAAATCATTGAACTCGTGCCCAGTGGACGGTGGCTTGGAGCTGTTCATAATTGGAAAAAACTTCCTGAAAGACACCCATGTGATATTTCAAGAGACCTACGACAGCCTCAGCGGGGACGAGGCGGCGGCTACCTCCTCCGAACTGGCGCTGCGTCAGCAAATGGCCGGCACTCTGTGGGATCAAACAGTGCTGCCAGATAAGGAATATCTGCAACAAGTGAGTTATGAGGATATTGCTTTGTAATGACAATAGTTCACAATATATGTAAATAACGACAACAGCAAACACCAAAGAACACCCAATAACAACGAAAATAATAATGAACTGTAATTACAGACTCATTTAATTTGCACTGTGCCGCCATATTTACATCAGAACATTGTGAAGCCCGTCACTATACAAGTGTCGATCATTTCCAGTGGCAAGAAGAGCGAATCACACTCGTTCGTGTACACACCGAAGGGTACCTATACGACACTGGCGGCTGCAACAACGTTAAGTAATACTTTACATGGTAGCTTATCAACAGTCCAAGGTATTTATTTTGTTTATTCCCATTATACATATAATCTATATGTATTCATATAATATTTATTGTTTTGTTTTATTGCAAAGAGACGGGGTCAAATAACGTCTATATGTACCAAAAAATTTGAAAAATACCGGTATTTAGANTAAAAAATATGAAAAATACCGGTATTTAGAAAACAAAAATGGAATGGAGAAATCCANCAAAAAATTTGAAAAATACCGGTATTTAGAAAACAAAAATGGAATGGAGAAATCCAATTTTTTTATTACAATAATAATTATGATTAGACTGGGTGGAAATTTTAAAAATAAGCAAAATTAAGAAAACTGTAATTTTCGTGAAAATATCTTAGACTTTTTCCAAAAAAAAGTTAACTTCTCAAATGGANCTGTAATTTTCGTGAAAATATCTTAGACTTTTCCAAAAAAAAGTTAACTTCTCAAATGGATTTTCTTAAAATTATCTCTTTTTTCTACAACAATTTTACAAATTCTATTTATAATAACCCGTACAAAGGCTGGTAATATTTCACAGTTATGATTGCCATTCAATGTTAAGCTCACTCTCTCACAACGGTAAATAGCCTATATGTTAAGCCCAACTCAACGAAATTAACTATTCTCCACTGCGCCCAACATGCCTATCAACTCAACTCATGTTTCGCCAACAACGCTACAAAAAAACACAACAGATATTTCTCAATTGATTGTAATAATTAAAACAACTTTGCAGTGTGAATGAAGGGGCGTTCGATTGTTATTACAGATAAACTGTTAGTGCTTGCACATTTGTGTAATTACCGTAGGGGGTTAGGTTAAAACAATGTGCATAATACAATTAAATTCGTTCATTTGAACGTCATAGCCATCGAGACACGGGTGAATTTGTGAGTTATACGATTCTTAGAAAATTTCGCAATATCTAATGATCATTTCAAATTTATGGCACATTGCTTGCATGTGTGTGTAATTAGTGTGTGCGCTGTCTGTGTGTGTGTAAGTGTGTGTGAGTAAAGGATTATGATTGAAGAGCAAAGTCTTGTTTTTGTATGATCGCTAATTGACAATCGGAGAATTTCTTAAAGTGCCTTTAATGGATAATAACAATTGAAAAACATAAAAAAAGAGTTCGTAAAATATAAGGAAAAATGCTATAAACAATGAGATTTATTGACAAATTTTTAAAAATACAAATAATTAACAAAAAATAAAAAATAGAAGTATTATCCCAAAACACCAAAATAAAACACAAAAAATCGAAGGATTTTTCAGCACTAATTATTATATATTATTTCTACTTTATTTTCCTTCTCTTAGCAATTTAGGTTATACGAAATGCCAAATTTCACATAACAAAACCATTAATAAGCTAAATAATAAATGACTAAGCATCACACAATTAACTGCTACCTTCGATGTGTTTCCAAAGGTTGTCCATTTGCGAATTTCCATTTATACCAAATACTAGATAGAGAATAATTCCAAACGAATGTAACATTTTGCAAAACCACCTGAGAAACACATGAGAAATGGATTAAAAAGCAAAAAAAAAAATCTCTATAAATTTCCTTACACTAAATAAGTTCTAATTAAACAATTATAATTAAATGAATAACGAAATTAACATAAAAGAGAAATGATCATCTCATCAGTTTTCTAAACGGAAGGATGTTTGTAGATGCAGCCGGAGCTATGAGTGCCCTCATCACAAAACTTAGACATCACAAACATCAACGCAACGACCAGCAAGCGCCCGGGTTGTCGTCATGCTGTGACCGCTACCTCATCGACTGTACATTAGGGTACTGATACAAAAATAAAAACCACAAAAACATAATATTTTTTAAAAGAACAAAAAACTCACCTTTATTGATTTCGACAAAATTTTCTTACAATTTTATTATGCATATAGTAAATGTTAAGTCACCATTTCATTAGTTATATCTGCCAATGCTCTATTCTTACAACAAAATCGACTTAAATACAACTTGACAAAAATTGAAAAATAGTTCTCTTGCCTCTATGCCTTATTCGAAAATCTAAACTAAATTTAAAATTTACGTTCATGCCATTAATTGTCATTACCTATGTACCTTTTGACTATTTTTCTCTTATTCAATTCAATTCAATTCATAAAGCCTCTTCTAGCCNTTATTCAATTCAATTCAATTCATAAAGCCTCTTCTAGCCATTTGATGCGTTCTCTCTCACCCTCTACCAATGAGCCCGTCCCAAGCGGTAAAGTAAAATGTCTGGTTTTTTAAAATTTTTACATTATTATAATAAAAAGATTTACCACTCAGTGACTCTACGGAATTCAACATTCAACAGTTCTTTCATGAAATAGTCTAATTAAATTTGCTTGCCAACAGACTCCTCTCCCCCTCTAAAAGAAAAAGATTATATTCCAGG
>JXPZ01002943.1:0-35022 GCA_001014575.1 Themira minor
ATGTAAACGAGTTAAATAAAAATGCATACTTCACGATAGTCGAAAAATTTAAATGGTTTGTAAATATTTTTCAACTACAGTTTAAATTCCGAAAAATACCATTCAAAGTGTACGCCAAACAGGGGAATATTATTTCAAATAAATCCAAACAATATTGCGCTTAAGACATTTTCCTGACATAAAGAGTTTAGCTTCGTGGTAGAATATTGGCTTGTTCAAAGTGATACTAAATTGAGATTTTAATTCATTTAGGATTGTAAAAACATGCAGTTTTTAAAAGTGGAAATTTTTTTTTTTTTTTAATATTACCTACAGTGCGAAAAAACCAATNATTTATTTATTTAATATTACCTACAGTGCGAAAAAACCAATTATGTCATTATGCTAATTGTAGGTCGTCGTCAGAAAATATCTATTGGCTTTGGGAGCGCAAACAATAGCCTGCGGGCACACAGACGAATTATGTTAACTCACAATCCTGTCAATAACTATAGCGAATACGGGAGAACCAATGAATGGCATTGATTTTTAAATCTTGTTGATCGTGTTTAGGAAAACATTTGCCGGATCGCCACTTATCCACATTTTATTGTATTAAACGAAACTTTTTATTTTCATAAACAAACAAACAAATCACACGCAGCTCTTTCCGACAAAGAACGCGACACACACTCGCAACTAGTGGAAAATATCGACTAAAGCGTAAGTTACCCAAGAGCGCCAAGATCTGATGGAAAATTAAAGTCACTAAATTCAGCACAATTTATGGAATGTGCAAGAGCGGTATCAAAAGGGCTACGATCACAAAAGACAAAACAAAATTGACCGCCAAAGAGACACAGAGAGCAATGTGTGGAGAGACTTCCATCTCAATGATGTTTCTTCGTTCAGTTCTGTGTACGCCCCACGACAATTTCCTTGCGAACGCGGTCGATCATCGGTCTCTCGTTTTGACGCGCCGTAGCCTCTGCATGAATATTATAATAAAATCATTACGTATAATTGAACTTTGGTGAACCCAAACCCGAGAATGTCTTTCCTTAACAAGTCGACGGCATTAACATCACATACAACAATTTCGTAAAGACAAAAAAGCAGAAAAACGAAACAAATATACACTTTATTTTAGAAGTGTAGTGTATACACTTATACACAGCGAAGCCGCAATTCCAGGGCCAAGTAAACTTTCCATAATTAATCGGAATTTTCCCATGTTACAATTGCAAGTCACAGAATGTAATTATTATTGATATTTGCATACCATCGATCGTCCAATGCAAATAGAATAACAACACCAACATGACAACAAGGATGCGTTAACCCCTTCTTTGTTTGTTTTTGAGAAAACCCGCGTCAGTCAAACGATTGTATGAATGTCAAAATTCATAATTAAAAGGCATTCAGGTAGAGCCGCTGTGTTGTGTGATTTCTGAACTGACTATATCGCAATGCAAATCGAAAAAATGTTATCTTCAGGGTGTTTGGCAAACAGTTTTTTACAATTTTAGAGGGGAAAGTATGTATGTATATTACGAGCTCGTTTCAATTTAATCAAAAGCATGTATGCTCAACTTGTTGGCAAAAACAGATACCATACGACGCGAATACGTGGGGTATGGTTTAATTGGAAAATATTTGCCCAGAATCTATATCAGCAGGATCGACAAGTTTTGCTAAAATGCAGAGGCTTTTCCCCACGAAACGCGTAACTCATACTGCATTCTATTTGTTTTAATGTGTGAAATGGTGGGTTATAAAAAGTAAAGACGTTAAAATATNCAACTCTTCTATTTGTTTTAATGTGTGTAATCGTGGGTTATAAAAAGTAAAGACGTTAAAATATATCTTGCCCGTGTTTGCCCTTCAAGTTATTGCGCCCGTTTTGTTTTGTTAGTAGATTTTAATTGCTTCTAACCTAATCTATGATAAGATTGTTATATAACCCATCCATCGCATACTAGTGTATGTCTTTTAATGGAAGATTTAAAATTTGAAACGAGCTCACATATTTGTGACACAAATGTTACATTCAAATTTGGTTGAGATGCGAATATGGCTGTTGGTTCAGTCTTAAACATAGTACCAAACACAATTTATACTTTGATTTGCACTAAATCAATTACAATTGAGATTACACACTGCAAAAGGCTTTCAAATCAGGGAATGAATTAGCAGGACAGATGTTGGAGAAATTCCTTCAAATTTTTATTAGAATTGTGTTTCCTATTTTGAATTCTGCTGCGGAGCAATCTCTTTGGGGTTTCCGCAGTTTCAATGCGCTCCATAAAGAGGTTTATTCACACTGTCCTTTCGCTTACATTTGTAAAACTTCCGTTCATACAAATCTCCAAATATACAATTGCCAAATAATCTTCATCTGCAAATGTGTTTTAGTACTTCACATGCAAAACAACTTGCAGTGAAGGGTGGCAAAGCGTCGGTTCAAAACTTGTTGTGATATCGTTCTGTTTAATTATTTACAATCTCGTATTGCGTGATTGCAGACACGTGACCAGAACTGATTTGAGAGTGCATGACTGTCAATTTCATTCATTTAGTATAATAGTGAACCCCTTAAATAGTCCAACTGATCAACGTAACTTTTTGAGCTATAATTTAAACCGAAACGATGACAAATTCATAGAAATCCCTGATAAACAAATGCCGGACATGGTCAGCACTTTCTATCTATATCACTCTCAATTTCATTTACTCAGTTAATATGAATATAAATTGTATNGCATGGTCAGCACTCTCTATCTATATCACTCTCAATTTTATTTACTCAGTTAATATGAATATAAATTGTATTTTTTATATATAAAGCGGAAAGTGGCAATTGCCGTTGATCGTTTTACGTGGTAAAATTAAAGTCCATATTATAAACGAGAAAATGTGTAATTGTTTGTTGGGTCCCGCACGGATTCCCAACAGGATTCTGCATGTAGCAATCAATCCATGATTAATTATAGCCTCAATAACACGACTGTCGAATGAAATCAAAATATAATAAGTATTTATCAAAAATATTGTATCAAATTGTATTCCTTGTATGGGGCACCAAGAACTGAGCCAAGCGTGCGTTGTTTATGTTCACACGTTCGACGAAGCGCAACATATTGTGCGACGCCCGTCTCATGCCTCAAGGATCCGAGCTAAGAACATTTGGCGACTGTTGTTGTTGTTGTCGCTTTTGTCATTGTTACATTTTGCACCCCATCTTTGGTTAGTGCGACCTTTCGCCTCTCATTGTGCCACTATTGCAATTGCTACTATTAGGACATTAATCCTAGTCTGACCTTACTCTGACCGTGGCCCATCCCTCATGGTGCATACTTCTTCGCCTATCCTCAGACGGCTTTTCCAAATTACCTTCATTTAAGGTAACATCAGTTTCTGGCGTGTCCATCAACCCTACTCTTGACTTGAATCGACACTCTTTTGTTGACGTTTCGTCTTCGGCAGAATTTCCTAGTGTGCCAATTAATTTGCTTGGTGCTGCACATATTTTTTTTATTGTTTGAAACTGTCAAATTGTTTTTCTTTTGTTTTTTGTTTTGTTTTGTGTTGTTTTGCTTTGTTGTACTTGCTGTTGTCAGTTGGTTGGCATACAGCTTTTCGGGCCGTTTTCTAATTTTATTAATCATGACAAAACATTTATAGTTTGACCCTTTTTTCATTTCATTACGCGTATTCTCGCACACAACGCAAGATGTTTGTGTTTCGTACACACAATTAAGACGACGAGTTCAATGATGACACTAATGATGCAATTTGTATACAATTTCCTTGTTCTCGTTATTGTTGTCGTTGTCACAAATCACCTTACGTCGGCCTCCTAAGTTCTCCCAACGTGAGATGAGTTCAACTCATTGCAACCCATTCCAGTTCAGACGAATTCGAATGGCCACAGATGATTTGATGCTTATTGTGTTCTTTCACAGACAATGACAAGGGTGGTTGAATTTAAAAATATAAAAAGACCCATCGAAAACAAAACACTCCAATGTAAATACATATATTTACGCATAACAGAGAATAACGATAAATGAAATTAAAAAATCGCTGACTATTTGAGAACATCCACGCTGTTAGGTGTGATTTTTGTGGATTTAATTCAATGTATTGAATTGGGGTAATAATTGGCTTCCAATGAAAATATACTATTGAATATAATATTTCAATTTTTTCACTAAACACCCATCTTTATTTACAGTATACTTTTAGGATTTAATTTTTCAATTGCAAAATATAGCTAGAATACATATTGGGAATAAAAATATTTGTGTATTTGCCATAGATTGCAAAAGAAAACGGTGCAACTATTATCGATTTGCTCAATTTATAAAACGACGCATTGCCATACTTACGGGTTTAAAGTGTACTCTCTCCATTAAATTAGCTTAATTAAAAATCAACACATTTTTGTACGCCCTGCTAGAGCACCGCATTGAGCTAATTTGCATCGGCCTCGACGGATTTTTACAAATGGTTAAATCAATGTTTTTCGAATGTATACGCATGCTATCGTATAGCATTGACCGTATAATGCTAATGAACCATTTAATAACAATGCAAAAACAAAAAATCCTATAGAATTTGCATAAAATAAAAGTGAAATAAAATGAATTTTTACTGAGCCGCAATGAAGTTTTTCTGACAATTTAAACGATTTTGCACCTAATTTCTGACCGCCCACACTGTGCCCCCTTACACAGCCCAACAATACTAAACTGAATAATTTTCCATTCATTGTCATGTGTGCATTATATATGTACGTTGATGGGACTTTTATTTTCAAGCGACCCTCTTGGTTCGAGTTATTGCAATGACGGTGATATGGGTTGAGGAGCTGCTGTGGAGGCTTTAAACGTTATTTTATTTGTTGGCAAAACAAAACACACTAAGTGTTTGTGGTCAATAGTTAAACAACAGTAAATTAGGATGAAGGTGAGCTGATTTAAATTGGTTCACATTGTCTATTGTGGTGTGGAGTGGTGTGATGTGATGTGTTATTAGAATCATGTTATTATACTGAATTGTACATACANTTATTGGAATCATGTTATTATACTGAATTGTACATACANATGTGTTATTAGAATCATGTTATTATACTGAATTGTACATACATATATGAGTGAATGTAATTAGTAAAGCGAAAACAAAAACAACATGCTATTAAAGTTTACATAATTAATAACCAATTAAAACGCAACAACATCAATTTGCTGCCCTTTTAAGGTTAATTATTTGCTCTGTGCTCTGACGTGGGCATCAACGGAAAGATCCTGTTTAAATTCAATGAAATTATATTTAATTTAATTTTCTTCATCCTCTACGATCTAAAGTTTTTATTGCAATTTAATCGTATGAATTCCACACCAAGCGACCGTGGCCTTCGTCGTGGTGGCAAGTTCATTTTCGACTCTGCGCGAGAATGTTCCATTCTAATTACTTCCTTGACACTTGCAGCGGCAACACCGTGCCGCGCCAACACAATGTCACATTTACTCATCTCCTTCTCAATTCGCTGGTTGGTGTGCCGTGGTTCATTGTAGTTCCGTGTCCGAGAACGAGACAGATCTGACAAAAAACACTTCCGACCGGCCGTTTGGTCACCGACTTGGTTTGCTTTGCAAGCATATACATATATATATATATATATGTATCGTAAATATGTATCGCCGTCTCTGTCACTCTCGCTCGTTCACACTATGAAACGGGAAGCGCATAAAACAATCGTTCAGTAATAAAGATGAAAATTTTATTAAAAGATGTCTGAAACAGATGTCGCCCGCCATCATCTCAACTCATAGCCGTATAGCCGTTGCTCATACCGACGATTATGGTGGTTCTGGTCTTCGAGCTCCATACCCATCGCTGATTCTATTACTCCCTTCTGGCAGGGCATGAAATTACATTTTATAATCTTTTATCGCAGTTTTTTCATCTAGTCAATGGCCCTGTCGATGTCTTTGTGCTATGCCACGCCACGCCACACCACACCACACCACGATAATGCCTTATGGTTCCACAAAGTGTATTTATGCCTGTGTTAACGTTATGGAAAGCCCATAATTTCTGTCAGAATGTACTTTCTTTGCTTCTCGCGCTCATTCTCATATTCCTTGCGCTTTGGACAGCTCCATAGCGGGCTATGAAAATCGATGGTAAACAGAAATTTCACATTTATATTGCTATCGACATACCTATATTATTTTATTTTATTTCAATCCAAACCATTTCGTGTTCCAATGTTGTCATGTTGTCAGCGAACTGATTCGATGTGAGCTTCATTTCGAAGGACGCAAAGAGTCGGCCTCTCCGCGACTCCCGTATGGGTGGTTGGGTGTGCATGCGGCAGCAAACGTTGTTGGTGATATGTTACCCATTTATTATTATTACATTCGGCATTGTTCGATTTTGAGTGGAAATGCGAATGATTTTGGAATGTTGTTTTTCACAGCAATCACTGTGACATCTTGTGACATTTCACCTCGTTTATATGGCAGTTTCGTTCCGATGTTTCGGCTCTTGTTTATTGTTGTTGCTCGCAGACTTTGGTGCGCCATTCTTTTACAATATTTTCGATACGATTTCGTCTGTTGACGATTACGTTGTCGCACAGCCACACACACACACACCAACACACATGCTGTAATAATGATATGCTGCCAATAACATGCTATATCATCACAGCACGCACCATCGAAGGCCATAACACACAGAGACGTTTAACAGTAAAAGCGAACACGACTTAACGAAATAATACAAAACAGTTACTTTGGCATCTAGAAAAGATTGCCTGGGGTCCTATTGAAGTAATTTTTCACAAGCTCGGAATCCCTTTGGAAAATACAGTGAATGGTTCTGGGGCAATTACGAAAGATAAATGATTGGTGGATTTCCAATCTTGAGTTTTCCATACTATCGGCATGATTTTCTCGTGTAACAAGTTCATACAGTTGAAGTATAAATAGATCATTTTAAATTATAAACTGTCTTGCATGATAGTTACACCAGACCAACCAGCAATACTAACCGATCGCTTATCCAGACTCACGTACACCTCTGAAAAAGATGAGATTTCTACCCGATTTTTTTTGGTGTATTTGTTTCCAATGTCATCCATGGAATTCGGATGAACGAATTTGGAAAGTTCATAGAATCATTTATGGGGCCATTTTTAATAAACTTACAAAAACGTATCTGACAAACAGTTCTGTTCGAACTCCCAAAGATACATGAGGCAGTGAACCCATGCAATTTAATTTTCTTTGTGGTCTATCGTATTGATGGACAGATAGAAAATACATACCTCTTATTTGAAGGTGATACTCACATAAAATTTGAATTTTGAAATTTCAAAGAATATCAGTAGTCCGGTTATCGTAATTAGTTTATTAAGAAATGTCATTAAAAAAGTNTTTGAAATTTCAAAGAATATCAGTAGTCCGGTTATCGTGATTAGTTTATTAAGAAATGTCATTAAAAAAGTGTTTTCATGTTTAAGCTTGGGCGTTTTTCTTTGTCCCTTTTTGTCAAACAATTTATTGAAATAATACAATAATATTATCATATGTGAAATTCCTTCCTCTCAAAGGACATAGGTATCAAAGCGCCACAAAATGTCTCACTTTTACCGTTTAGGCCCATTCTGCTGCCCTACCCAAAGGACTGAATGAGATACATATGAATTAAACTGTGTACCACACGGCCAACCTCATTCGCAGGCAAAAGCCACAGCCCAAGCACATCACAAACAGCAATACACATCTGGATGAAACTTTGTACGAATAACTGAGATGAGGAATTTTAATCATTATTATCACATATTTGTACGCTTATATGAGCATGTTTATGTACTCAAAAAACAGAGACCGATCACAAATTGAGACACACGGACTGTGTGAGTGGCCGTTGGAATCGGAATTGTCAAGTTTTCCGCATTGCTGAGTGCGAAAGTACTACAATGGGCTCTGCTCTCTGCATCGTGATAAAGTTGTTTGCTGTGTTTTAGGCTCCTTTGAAAACAATAATTACGTGATTGAAGATTGTTCGACAGTACGACGATAATGTTGAAGGAAAAAAACAGCAAACGCCACAAATGGCAGAGCAAACGACTAGATGTAGAGGGGAAAACAATATATGAAAAACCAAAAAAGGTATTAGACCATTCTGAGCGAAGCTTTGATACCCTCTATTATAAGCTATTCTTTGGTCAGTAAACGTAATTCTTATTTGTTAAGAATGTGTTGATCGATCCTCTATAAATAATTTCCGAGTTTTGTAGCTCTCCGTTGGTGTAGGACAGATTTACTGGTAGGTTAAATACCTGTTTCGGACGACTGGGTCCACATCCGTTCGACTGATATAACCTACTTTTAATATCAAACATGAAATCCAACAGCAAGGCATTCAAAAGACTTTCTCAATTTTTTTGGAAGCTAATATAAGATATATATATTTCTGGGTGTCAGGGCGTTACAAGTTTAATGAAAATGTAAACGTAACCCTCCGTCCCACCTATAGAGGGTATAATAATTAATAAAAGTGGCGAGAATAGGCAAAAGAACACTCGCACGTTGAAAGACCTAGTGTATGAGCTATTGTTCGCATATAAATGTCGGATCCGAAACAACACTCACGAAGAGCCAGCAGTGAAACATCCGAACAATGAAAATACAATACCACAAACCGAAGAGCCTTGTTATCCTTATTCTTATTGTTGTTCTTATTTGTTTGTATTGTGTATTAAGTTGATGGGATTATATTAAGCCACGCCCTTTTACGTACATACGTACGAATGACTGTGAATAGACCCAGCTCCACAGAGAGAATAGAGAGAGAAAGACAGGGCAAATGGAAAACTGTTTGCACGTGGTAGTAGAAAAGAGATGTATAACGTAAATAAACGCAAGGGTTACTTTGCTTCTGCCATGAGCTAGTGACTCTTTCTATGGGTCTCGAAGAAGTGGGCTGGTATTGTGTGTGCGAGATTCCGTGCCGTTTACACTTCTGTGCGGGCGTCATAATGGCCACCATGATTGTGGTTTCTTGTTTGATTTTTATAATATAGAGTTAACGTTATTGTTTGTAATTCAATATTGAAAATAAATATACATCAAAAAAACATCAAATGAACACACATATAAACACATTAAACGATTGACGCACTTGCTCGATTGGTTGTTATATCTGATTCCTATTGACTGTCCCTTTATGACATAAAATGTAACTGTCCATTAATCATGTACATACTTTGATTGCATATAAAAAATAGAGTACTTGCAGAACATCTGTAATAACATAATTAAACGAAGTCAATTTCATATTTGTGGACTATTTACCATTAATAATATTATTTTGAAGATATCACGCAACAAATGCCAAAAGTAGAGAGAGCCAACTAGAACTGCTGCACTCGAAAGGAATGCACTTCCTCGACAACGATGGTAATATCAATAATAAAAAAAAAATACATATATAGAATACATAAAATAAATATTGGAAAACAAATCACATTTGACACATTCTAATAAGACCATTAAACACATTCAGACGCACCCACAAACAAGCACTGTAATGGCCTTCTACGACCCAGAACGACACGCTGGAATGTTTTGTCAATTATGTGGGGCGCTCAACAAGATTTTTGTAAGTTTTTGTTTCTTAACAAATCAACAAATAAAATGAAATCATCATGCATCCAAATATCATGCAAAAAATGTGGTTGTCGCACACATATTCTTATAGGCGCGCGTGCCATCACATGAAAACAATAGTGGAGGTCCAATCCAGTGCTTGTGCTCGGTAAGAAGCGCAACGAATCGCACACACATGCTGTTTTCGCTATACATAAGCGCTATACATATTTGTGTGTGTATATGTGTTGTGTCTTGCTATCACGTGCTGGTTGCTGCAAAACATTGGCGGGAGTAATAGACCAACCACCGCCGAGCATCCCTTAAACATCGCATGCGATGTTGTTGGCACAATCTGCTGCGACAGGGAAGCAGTACCATGAATCAAGGATCAGCAATCGTCAGTACTTCGATTCAGAGGCAGAGCGACGGTGGGCCATCCTTTAAGCGCATCACAAAGAGGCGACCCAACTTCAGTTCAACTTTACATTTTGACTTGTTCGGACGAGACCGCTTCGGTGTTACTACATTTATGTGTGTTTGCTTGTGTTACAATTCATGTGGTATTTTAAGTCCTGATAGAAGAGACGATTTTAACTTAAATAGTGTGTTGTTTATCGTCTTCAAAACACTCTCCGGTTATAACTTCCTGAATTCCTGTTTAATTTAATCGCCGAATTGTTGTTCACAAATTGTCGAAAAAAAATACTAGACCTGTAGCGGTGGCCGGTCACGCGAACTGGTCATGTCAACAACATTTCTAGTTGACAACCTCCTGAATGTTAACCAGAGGAACGCTGTGAATTTCGTGGATACGATTTTATCGGACAGCGACACCCAGGATTCACATTACCACGTGCAAAATACCATACATCGTCGGACATTTTCCAGTAATCAAAATCATCAGCACAATCATTTTCAAACGTTACCCCAAATGTTAGTGAGTCGCAATTCATCGGTATCCTCTCACGAGGACACTTTCAATACGAACAGCGATGATCGGTCATTTGACCGCAGTGACATCTCAGGCAATACTGCGGTTATATCATCCTCGGAACAATCGATAGGTGGAAATTCATCACATGCTGTAGCGGACGGCGGTCGTTTAGGCGAGCAAATCGAAATGTGCTGCAATTTGTGCGGCAACTTTAGCCAGCTTGTAAACATGAAAAACTATACCAACGAAGAAATGGTCCGGCGCGAAAACGACTACAAATGTGATAAATGTTGTGGTTTCGGCGATGTCCGATCAAACCGTTCGTCTTTAGGCAATCGTATACGATCTGAGGTCGATGGTGTGGCCCATGATGATAGTGAGGAGATCATCGATGACGATGCCGATATTGGCAATGATGATGAGGATGCCGATGATTTGGACGTCGATCCTGAGAATGACGAGGAAATGCCCGAAGTAACGAAATCGGCTGCAATAATCAATTTACCACCAACCACAATGAGATTGCCAAAACTGGAACAGAAGGAAACACCATCATCTACTATACTCAAAGAAAACGGAACACCAAGCAAGCCTGTTTTAAAGTTTAGCGTATCCGCTATTTTAGGAGATACACGGGAAGGCGTTCGCATTCGCAATGGTAAGAAATTCAATAAATGACAACCGCCTTATATATAAAATTTGCCAACGCTTACTTATCCACGGAAGAACATACCTTTTACTCTCTTAAGAATCAGATTAGGAACCTAATTTATTTACCCAATTCATGTCTTAATGTTTAAATGCCTAATTTGCATAATCATATTCAAAAGATTCAATTTATATAGTTATAAGCATAGTTTTCAAATCTTTTTTATGTATTAAAAAATCTGAAAAATCGTCGTAATCAGTACAGCAATAGTTTTCAAATTCCCTTTTAGACACACCTCGTTTTAACTGTTTCATAACTACCAAATAAACCCAACATTTTGTAGCTATTCACTGTTTTCATCTTATCAGGAGTCGGAAACAGAACTTAATCGAAACACGCGTTCTTAATTATCCATACATCAGTAGTGAAGTTTTAATAACCATATGTTTATGTAATATTATAACACAGTTTGTCAAAATATATGTACCAAATCAACCAAGATTGGGTTTTTCAGAAACAATTTACCGCAAAAAATTGCAAGATATGAGATCGCTGTTTATAATACTCATACTTAAAATTGAGCGATGCTCAAGTCACAACTAGCCCACATTATTAAAAATTTGACAATACTTATTATAACTTCTGCATACATGTTTTAAACTTTATAGAGGTCTCTTTTCACTACATTTGTGACACTTGGAATATGCGATAGAAAACTTGATCTGTTTTCCAATTTTAGTATTTTCGTAGTTTCCATACAAAATCTTAGAAATATAAAAATTTCCGATGTTTACCTAGAGCGATCGGAACATGCCAACATACTCGACTCAGCATTGTTCTTTCTCATATATCTTATTATTGTAATTACCTTGTAGGACTAAGTAAAACACGCCTTGATCTTTTGACCAAAACAGTTTAGAATGGAGAGTATATTTACCCCGGACATGACGATTAAAATACTTGTATTTGTATCTTTTGGTATGATAATAATGTGGACGAATACATGTACCTCCCCAATGTCGGATCATACATTTTTTATTTGTGATGTTTAGTAAAAAATGGCTCTTTGAATGCTCTTTATAAAAAAAAAACCACAAATAAAAGACATTACAAGTGAGTCCAATAATAATAACAATTAATCTGAAGGTACCAGCCCAANATAACCCAATAACATGCCCAATAACATACAATAAATAGGGAACATTTTTTCGGCACCAAACAATGTGTCAAAAACCAACTAAAAACAAAGTAAGAGAACGAATATACGCCTTTTGTGCCAATTTGATCCATGCACATGCTAACAATGACTGATAGATAATTTGTTACGCCTACTTTTTGTGCCCATTCCTAGCGTCTGGGCATTTCAGACACTGAAACTTGGTAAATGTGTGAGTCTGTGAATGCAGCGATTGTTGGACTGTTGGACCGACGTTCACCACATATTAACCCTCAGTCAGCTCAACAAGCAAAAAGGAACTGGTTGATAGGGCTTTGCCAAAATATAAAACACATCAACATAAAAAACGAGAACACTATTCAATGGCTTAAAATACAGGAAAACAATATCGAAGCATACAATAGCCGTATAAGGAAGTAGTTGCGCCTTGTTTTCATAGAACGGATTTATGAGACCCCATAAAAAAACATTCATATTACGCATCTCTAGGCGTACGCAATAATTTAAACATGATTAAGCAGTGGATTGTGTTTTTACAGCCTCCCTCCCTGAAGGCTTAAAAACAGAAGGAACGCACACAGATCGCGTTAATAGAGGCCAAAAAATTTGTGGTATGACGAGGAACAGAACGAAAAGCAGATGATCCGTCCACCATAACAAAAGAGTATTATTATTTTAAAAACTATCAGATCCGCAACAGTAGCGGTTTGCCTTCAAATCCAAATCAGAACGGGGAAATTATTACAAGCGTGAATACGGCAGCTTGTTTATCTTCAGCCTTTTCAAATGAAAATTGAGAATAACCTTTCGTTTGTTTGTGCTTGGCATTAGGCCAGAACAAATTCATTTCAATTCAATTCCAAATTTTATTATGCATATTAAATTTGTAATTAAGTTTGCACACCCCATTGTAGTTTTTGAGCTCGAGTTAGTTCCGTCGGAAAATCTGCAAGAAAATCCCTGAAAGACTCCACGAAAATTCAAAATACCTTCAACTACAAAGTGCGCCTCATTAGCCTCTTAGAATCGGGTGCATACCTTTGCATCGTACGGGTCCGGGTGTTTTGTGATGCAAATGTAATTGCTGCGCATACAAAGGGTTTGACGTAGCGTAAAATATTTTCGCACATTCAAATACTTAGGCATGCAACGGCATATATTACTCGCCTACACAATAAACAAGCACATACACCGACACCCAGCCATATAAAACGGATATAACAAAAACACAAAAGCCAAGGCAGCATTAAAGAGGCGTTAATTCGTTAATTGTTTCTGTCTAATCGAATTAAAATCACAGCTCAAAGAGCTTTAGTAAAGTTCTGTTGTTGTTAAACTTTGCCTCTGAACTTCATTCCACACCAGTGGCATGAGAGTGTGTGGGTGTGTCAGGGGATTATACTATGTAGTCAATGTGTGTATACGAATTTTCATGTGGGTCTTTGTTGAGAAGTGTTTGTGATTGTTTTCCACATTTGGGTTTTTGTTGTTGTTGAAGTCGGTTTTCCTGCCTTAGTGATTGCTTAATTAGAGAATGTGTTAAGCGTCGTTGTTTAACGGCGTCGTCGTTTCAAGTTTCGCACAACGCCAGGCGCCTGCTGACTTGGCACTCTTGAGGTGTGCCAGCCGCCTAAAGCAATTTTCAGCAAACTTTACGTTCCACACCACATTTCATTGAGTTTTTAGTATGTTGTCCCTGGTTGGATGTGTATGTGTACGGGCGTGAGTGTGTCTGTGTTGGCTTTTATAATTACTTTTGATTATGATATTACGGGATTTGACACTTCAAAGTGTGGGTTTTCTTTCTTCTCGTTTGCGGCAGAAGGTGAAATTTAATTTAATGTTTCGTGAAACACATTGCAATTATCAATGGGGTTTTGTTGTGAGTTCTTTAAAGGGTTTCGATTAATTAACTCTTGTGAATATCTTTTTTAGAGTTTATGCAACCGCAGCACATTTGGCCTTATCTGCAACAGAATTTCATTCAGCATGCCCACTTTCCGCATCCCGCTTTCTTGACACACGCCCATGCTCACCATCATCTCCATCATCAGCAGCACCATCAACACCAACCGCATCAGCATGGCAATAGTTGTCAGCCGCAAACCGCATCGTCGTCATCACCTGGCAGCACAATAAGTGATAGTGACAATCACTACACCAACGGAATACCCAGTAGCAACAATGGCACCACCAATAATAATAATAATAGTAATAAAAACAAAAACAACAATATCTGCCGACCATCACATGAAAGTGTTTTAAGCAATAACGAAATAAACGCCATAGAGGATAATAATAATCGAAGACTAGCAATGCCAACGGCGTTAACTCAAGATGGTCACGACAAACACAAACAGCACCAAGAACAACAACAACATCATCATCAACAACAACAACAACAACAACAACAACAACAACAACTACCATTGGCGCCTCACTCGCATTCACATGGCCAACCACAGCAACAGCAACAAATGCCGTCGCATCCAACCCAACTAGGGCAGCATCAAGTGAAAATCATGCCCAGCCGGCCGACACCTTTCCTGCCGCATACTCTCAATCATCCTCATTTGCACTCACTTCTGGCTCACTGTAGGAATCCGTACATGAGTGGTGAGTACGACACAAATGCATACAACTCCTCATACTATGTGTATCTACGTATTTCAAAACGCATTTGATTTGGGCGATGGGATGTTGTTGTGGTGATGATTACACGGAGGGCCACTGTTGTGCAAGTGATAAATGCATTTAGGCAATACTAATGCCACTGGTGGGTATGGTGCCTAATGCAATTAAATGCAACTGTAATTACTTGGCTATGAGTATTTATGGGCGATGGGCACCCTGGTCGCATACCGGCACTGGCCCTTGTCCTTNAATGGGCTGGTCGCATACCGGCACTGGCCCTTGTCCTTCGTACTAGTTGTCACCCGAGCGCCACACAAATCGTTACCGTTTTACAAGTGTTTTTGTGGGTGTCATTAATGTTTCCGTATCCGCTTTTTCGGACATGTTTTGTTGTTACAGTTGGCGCCCAAGTGTTTCCCCTGCCACCCGGCCAAGGGTTTCCATGGGCCCATTCGACGCGTGGCAAACCACGCCGCGGTATGATGCGACGAGCCGTGTTCTCTGGTAAGTGGGGCAGTTTGGACCCCAATGATGCAGAGCCTATCTGTAGTCTGGTTGCGGTTGCGGTTTTTTCATTTAATGACCCCACCACATTGATCTATTATAGATTCGCAAAGAAAGGGTTTGGAGAAACGCTTCCAACAGCAGAAGTACATCAGCAAGCCGGATCGAAAGAAATTGGCTGAACGATTAGGACTTAAGGATTCACAGGTATTTAAACAATTCCATTTATTCTTGAGATGTTAACGTCTGTCATGTGTTAGACGATTATTTTTAATACAATCAATTAGCGGCCATTTATGTTGAACATTTGGAAATCATTTTGAATTCGGTAACATTTTAAAAGTAAATAGCTCAGAATGGCATGAATGAATTGAAATTAAATAGATTTTACTCTAAAAAATAAATGAATTATAAAAAAAAATTTAAAAAGAAACGACATAATAGTTAGTTTTTGTACAAACTTTAACAGAGAGAAGTCGTAAAGAAATTCTGCTGATAAATACTAACAAATGGGTCGATCAATCACTGAAACAATTATACCAGACACACAACTGAAATAGCTAACTCTTGAGAATTTTCTTACAGAAATTGGCCATATAATAGGCTTTACATAGATAAACAACAGATCTCCTTAGCTCGACAATATTAATAATATTTAAAAAAACATGGTTTATGTAATCCAAACTCGAGTAAACAAACTATTCTATATCGAGTTAATCATCAAAAAGTTTTAAATTGACTGAATTACGTTTTTTAGACATACCTCAATTTATAATGTCTGCTCAGTTTTATTTTCATCCACTAAATTTAGAAAGAGTTTTCAAAAGCATCTAATAGATACTAATTTAGTTCTGTCTTGATCTATGACCTTCAGGCTTTACATGTGATTTCAAAATTTTGTAAGAGTTTTGTATATTATATGTCTCCTTATCTAAGTATAAATATTTCGTGATAGCTGAAAGTTGTTATTCACTCGCAATGTTCCCTTCTTGCCTCATTCGAAATTGCAAGCATCCGAAGAGAAGTTTAATGGGTTGGGTGAGGCATTAAGCTTTTGCGCACAGCCAGAAATTATTATTAAAACTCCGCCCTAAAATGCTGCGACAAAGCAGAATACAACGAAACCACGAGTGAGCATTCGTTTAAATGTTAGTTGCTTTGGTGAGGTTTCATGTTAGATGGCGCTCTCTTTCTCTCTCAATGTTCCGTTTTCCATAGTACTTTCTCTCTATCTCTCATCGGCTCTTTTGGGTGGTGCCTTTTCGTTTTGCCCTGAAACATTCAAGCACCAAGCCATTCTAGGTCCAGCCTGCACTGAGCGTGCTTTATCCTTAAGAGACGTACATGTTCCACCATTGTGGCAATGGTGCCTTGTGAGCCGAACAAAATGTCATCGTCTATATCAACAGTATCCACCATTGCAATGTGGAGGAATATCTTAAATGCGCAGTCGCCTTTCTTCCTTTCAACACCACCCTACCTCTGTCCATCCGTCTGTCCATAATTTATTATGGAGCATAGCTTTCTACCTAAAATTTCCCCATTCGTTTATAGCTGGTTGTTGGAAAAGAGTACGAGTATCAGGAGTTTGTTGAAAAAAATATTGTCCATATAACCACACACATGTATTTGCATATGTACACATTTGTTAAGGCGTTAATGTACTACCAACATCCAAGTTACCGTAGTATCATCATCGTCGCAGAGCATATAGCACAACATTATTGCACGAGTTCCATGTGCAATTGTCTAAGGCCGTTTGCCTGCCTTCCATACATAATGATGTTATGAAGGCCCAATGGATGTCTGAGAGGCTGGCCATAACGAAGGAAAAAACAAAAAGTTTCCTCGGATAACCATGAATCTGAAATGTTGAAATCAGAAAAAAAATCGATGACAACCAGTTCCAATGAGCAAGCAGAATAATACGCCAAAAACTTTTTCAATTTTCACAATGACTTAATTTCTTTGTGTGCTAATTTAATGCTTGGCTATTCTCTTTATCTTCCTCTTCACTATTCTGATATTTAGCCTGTGTCTTGAGTAAAGCGACAGCATATCATTAAAAACAGACGCCAGACAATCAATTTAATGAATAGAATTTTGAGCTCTCTGTTCGGTTCTGTTTTTGTGTGACTGTGACCGTTTTTTTTTTTTTTAGCATTATTGTGCAATAGTTTAATTTGCGTAACAAACGCTTCATTGTCAAATTCTAATCGATCACATCTCAATCATTTCATATCGGCTCACAGAGCAGCTAGTCCATTGTTTGTGCGCTTTGGCTTGTTAAACGCCTACTTTTTGGACGCGTCACGCCAAATTAGTCCAACACCTCATAATTGTAGAAAAGAATGCCGAATTGTTACGGTGAGATGATATGAACCCAAAAAACGGCAATCGATCATGTTTACTAATGATGTTATAATCGTCCAATCACTATTGACATAATTAGGCAAGGTGTTGAAGCTGACAAATAGATTTACAGGACCGGAATCTGTTGTCTTCTTTCAGTTCGTCCAAACCAAGAGTGGCTAGCTGTCTGTTGTGAAAGTAACGCTCTGTGGCTCATTGATTTATGATTATTGTTCTTAGTATAGTCCTCTCAATTAAGCCGCTCGCATTGCGTTCAAAAAACCACAAAACACCATTGAAATCGCACAAATCTGAGTCGGTTGTATCATGCCGCTGGCGTCAGTTAACTGTCACAGGCCCATGCAATTTATCATTTGTCAATTGCAATTTTAAACGGAAGCAAAAAAGTTTTCCGTTACATTTCGGCCCGCTAGACAAAAAATAAATAGCAAAAAGCTAGAAAAGTTTGTCTTTCTCAACAATGCGAGAAGCCATATAAAAACCAATTTTTGGCGGCCATTGTAAACGGGGGCTGAAAAATGTCAGAAAAACAAACAGACTCATCCTTATGAATGCTTCGAAAATGGACTCACAGCACGAGACTGTCGGCTACCGCGCCAGTCTCTTTGAACCATGTGTGAAGCAGCGTTGAGTACATTTAAACAAGTGCTAAAAATCACACTCAATGCTCAAGTGGAATTTTGCCCCAAACACGAAAACCTATATTTTCGGCATAACCGAACCGCCAACGACAACAATACAAATAGACGGACAGACGGGCTTGCAAACAAACAAACGCCAAATGCTCGTAAATACAAAAACATCATGGAGAAAAGAAAAGGAAAAACGTTCTGGCGCCGAAGTAATAAAAGACATTGGGTGACAATTTACGCTGTAGGCAAAAAATAACCACAAATGACAATGAGACACCGGCCAGCCGAAAACGAATGCAAGACATCCGGTGACGGCGGGGGTTGGTGCTGCCGCAATAAAAAGCCATGCAATGCATTGCAATCCTGCAGTGAAAGTATAGTGCGGGTGAGGAGTTCATGCGGTCAGTTCGCACCATAATTCAATTTGCTGTTAGGCTAAGAGTTTGAGGTGACGAATGCAACTTCAACACGATAATTTAGTGTTTGTGATAGCCATTTCATGTCGGGCATGCAACAAGAAGCAAAATGATATCATGTGTGTCGCATGGTGATTTGTATTGGAGCCCTGGTATGTGAGTGCATGGACAAACGGCTTATGAGTTGGCCTGCAAAGTAACCGGACGGTGAGTGAAGCGGCGGCTTGTTGATGGTGTTGTCATTTGTGCATTGTGCATGATTGCCGTTGTCGTGGCGAGAGGCTTTTTGACAAACAGTGCATGTATTCAGGTGATTCATCATTTCGAGTATTTTATTGCAACGTTTATTGTGGCATTCAATGGCCATTTTACAAATTCGAAAAGAGTTTTTTCCTCCGTCACATATCAACAGGGCGTCTCATTGTTTTCACCATTCAAAAAATGTCATCTGTATTATTTTGATTGCTGCATTCCCTCTTTACCGATCAGGTTCATTATAATATGCTCCATGGAATGATATTTACATTAGAAATAAAATAACGCTCACTGTGGAGATATTCTTAATTAGCACCACGTCCAGAGTTGATTCAACAATGTAGTGTTTCTGACTGTGCATCTCTTGAAAACACGATTGTCAGATAAAGAAATATTTTCTAAGGACTAGGCTGGCTTATATTAAAAACAGGCCACGTCAGACAAGGAGTTAGGGTGGCTAACATAGAAATCCGATATTTAACTCAAGCAAAAATTTCACAGAGAGGTAATAAGTTGTATGCAAATATTTGGGTTGTCCATCGAACATACCCTCCAAACCGAAGATAGGTCCCCCTAGGTACGTGTACCTCTCATACAAAATTTCCTATTTCTCCCAATATGAAAAATTATTTTTATAATTTCTTATAAAACAAATGACGACAATTTTAACTATGCCGTAAAAATATGAAAGGTATTAAATTAACCGCTTTTATTTTATCTGTTGAAGAAGACGACATTTTAGAGAGAACAAAAGGTTATCTAGAAATAGCAGTGTCTGTTTCCGTATCTTTAAATATTGTTTATTTGGGGCTCAGATCAAAAAGGGTAGATCAAAGACCAAATTCGATCTAAACAAAAACACAATTATAAAAATTTATTGGCGTGCTGGGCTTTACTGTCTAACGACGGCGCTTAGTGGTTTCACATACATATATTAGTTAATTCGTGGGTTTTGTTGTTTTACATATAAACGACTGATGATGGTATCGTTTACGCAACGCAAGATTCGGTTTCTTCAAGGCGAATCATTCTCTGCCAGCTTAATTGCTTCATAATGTGGCGAAATTGCCTTTAAATTGTTTTGTCAATTCCCAATGTCCATATTCCCATGGCAACATATTGTTCTGACAGTTCGCAATACAAATTTATCTTCCCCATCACCATTCGACAGAGCTAACAAGACTTATTAGAACGTTTTGCCCCTGTACAAATTGCTTGCAAAGTATCCTTTTTCAAATTGACTGCCAACCGCTGCAAAGCCAATGATTTCTACCCTCAGACATAAACGTTCTATTCCAAACATATGTTTCCTAATGAGACGAAGTACGTCCCTTCATGTCGTTTTCATATGTTGCAGTGTGTGGCACAGATTGCACGACGACTTCACCACTGTTACGGTACGTTAAGGGTGTGGTTGATGTGTAAGCTAAGCTAAGAGCTCTTCTAAGTCACCCTATGGTATTGTTTTTGGTACATTAACTCTCATTGCTGAGGATGTGCTAAAAGATATTCGATATTGTACGTAAAAGCATATTAAATGTTTGCCGTATGCCAATAACGTGGATGAAAGTCAAAGTGCGGGCGAAAATGTGGCCAACAGAATTTCGTTTGTTCGCATTTTTTAGATTTACTGTAAATGAAGAAATTTCAATGTAAACAGAATAAGTTTTAACATCGATTTGGTCAATACTTTGACGATCTCTAGTTGTATTTAATGCCGAATATCAATTTAAGGTTGACTTTTTCTTAAATTTCAAACGTTTTGTCAATAATTATAAATTAGTAGTGATTAATTTTATCTGAGAAATGTCTCATTTCTTTAGTACTCGGTTGATTTGATTAAATATACTTAAATAGAGCTTTTTTATTTCCAACAAAATAAAAATGAATGAGTTTTCTAAAATAGACAAAGCCCTAAATCGTGTTGATAGTATAAATCAAATACAGAAGTGATTGTGTTCATTGACAAACAAATGAAGTTATAGGAATTTAAAATACATCGAAAAAAAACTGAAAATCGCTCTAATGCATATAATTAAATATAATCGATTCAACCATTCAGCACACATCAGCAAAGCATGTTCCATTCCAATGATTTGTTAGTCACTCGTTCATAGACTATTATACATAACGATAATCATTGGCACATTTCGCGTTGAGGGGATTTAACTGAAATCAAAACCCGTAGTATGACTGGAAGCGATGAATTGGGAACTTCAATGCTTCCGCTAAATTCAATCGGATGTTTTCCCTGTTTTTCCTTCTGGCCTTACCACTGAGTAAGGCCAACATTTCGCTCAGCTTGGCATTCCTTCTTTTTACATATCATAAACAGACACATTTTTGTGTTTGGACATGACACTTCAAATTGAAAGAAAATACAAACAATGTGAATGCAGAATATAAAAAACACACCAACAACCTACACGAGGGTGGTTGCCGAATTCGTTCGTACTATGCTCGTATTTATAAATCAGATTACCCCATCGAGTAGATTTCCAACAAATGCAAAATTCACTTAAGTTGACACGGTTGCCGGGGAAAGCGATTTCCCCACTTGGACTTTTTGTATTTCGAGTCGGTTTAATATTCAAACGAATCTTAATTTAGCCTTAAGATGATATCCTTGCTTTTTTGTGAACTTGATATGCGATTGGATTAAACGTGATTACATAATCAGGCTCAGGAGAGAGAGTTCTACACCAAATGCGGTATTAAGATATTTTACCTAATTTTAATACATTTTTACACACAATTTATGAAAAATAAAATCAATTGATTAAACTTCGATTTTAGTACATAACAGTAAACACCAATGAAAGCCGTCTACTTGAATTGCATAATCATATAAAGCTAGAAATCATTGCCTCATTTCCCATTTCCCAAGCAGTCGTCGAGTTGTAACTGCTTGAGGGTGGTTGGTCGTGCGTTCAACTAAATAATACTAAATTGCACGCTTTATAATTAATTTCCATCAAAAACAGACATCAACGCCAGAGCCCATAATCATTAATCTTATCGCCGCCTTAAGTTATTATTTCAATTTGCCCACACTGCCAGCACAAGTGGGAGGAAGTCGTGCGGTTCTGTGTTTTACACGAAAGCAAAAAATGTTCCCAATGACCGTAAGCTATCCGAATACTATGCCATTAAATGTCGAAGACCAACATTGAAATACAAACACAAAACCAAACAAGGCAAAGACGGCACGGCACGTGCGCCTGTTTTCAAGAATGTTATACCATATACTGTGGTTAATCGCTTCACTTTCCTTTGTGCCTGTTAACAATGTGCGTGTTGTTGTTGGTCCTATTGTGCTTATTGTAGCCACAAAATTTACTTCCCATTATTTGCGTAGGTATTTGAACGATTAGGTTTAAATCCAATTTTACAGCTTGTTGATTGTAAGCGCAGAAGTTCTAACGCCGCCGTACACAATTTCGGATGTAGTGCACATATTTACAAGAATATAATAAATAAATAATTCATTTTAAATTTAAAGTCAAATCAAGTCCAAGAAATTCGGCCAAAGTTTTCAAATATGTGTTTGCTTATAAAACTTGAATAAAACAACGAAATTTTTATGTAATTGTTCTTTATGACCTCTGTTCGTTTTTGACCAATACTACTGGGTTGTTGGCATAACATCGTTTCGCCTTGTGGACGTTATTATTTGTTATTTTCATTTTGGTGGCGTTATGTTCCGAATGACTGTCTTAGGAACAACCCCTCTGCAATAATTCAAAAACAGCAGTCGCAGCAACTATGCTTTGTAGCATAGAACGAGATTAGTGCTAAAGTGTGACGATGTCGTTTCATAAGTGTACCGCCTTTTCCCTCTTATCTGTCAACACCAGATTACCGTTATTGTGAACGCGTGCATTAAGTACGAAATTCAAATGAAAGAACATACACACATACGTACGTACACACGCAAGCAAGCTAACAGCCAACAACCAAATAGACAGTGTGAGATAATGGCAAGGTCCGTCAGCATCTGAGCCACATCAAAAACAAACTGAAACTGAACTGGAAAATAAGAATAACACGGGTTGAGCTCATAAAAAACGATTGATAAATTTTGTTCATTTCTTCAATTAAAAAAGGCGTGTTTCTGCCAGCACCTAGTACACACTACACAATAGACACGAGTTGTAACCCCTGTTATACAAAGTCAATACCTGTGGTCCACGACCCACTCTCCGAATCTGAAATCGAAAACTCATTCCCTTCTCATTCTGCCTAATGGACTGTTTACAAAATGTTAGTTTGCAATCAATTTGTTGGCGAAAAAGTTATCTCAACCCAGCATTTCGATTTTTTGAGGATCAAGTGCTGGTTTTGGCATTAGAACTGAATTAGACATTTTGAAACTTTTCAAACAATTTCTTCGGGTTATTCGTGAGATTCATGAATGAAATTCATTTTCAAATTTCAATAACCGTTCGATGGATGGAGATACCATACTGTACTATACTGATATGTTCCGGGTTGTGCGACCAGAAAGTTTGCTAGACATGACCATTAAGGGCGGTCATGTTTCTCAGTTGACTGTTCAGTATTGTACAGTTTGTTTGTGGCAGTCTGAAATTTTACGAAGTTTTTGCGGGCGTCTCTGGCTTTGACTGCTTTAATTAACATACCCTTTCCAAATGCCATGGTTTCTAATTTTACTGATTGCTTTATTTCCACAGGTTAAAATATGGTTTCAGAACCGCCGTATGAAGTGGCGTAACTCAAAAGAACGAGAACTATTGGCCAGTGGAGGTTCCCGTGATCAGACTCTCCCCAACAAAAATAACCCCAACCCAGGTGAGTTAATTGGGTGATGGAATGACGTTCACAGTTAAAACGAGAAACTCTTATTGGTTGGCCAGATTTGTCAGATGCGAAATGTGATCGGCCTATGACCCCACTCTCACCGGGACCATCGTCACCGAACAGCAGCATGTCACCGAACTGTCAGAATACCAAGGAAGAGCGTTGCAGCACAACGCCCAAACCAGCAGGATCACCCTCACCAACTTCTACATCAACAACAACAACGGCAGCAACTCCAGGAGTCGCAACGACTACGACAGTGACTCTTCAATCACCACCTTTGATGCGCATACCGCCTCCCGCCTTCAGCGCTCATAATATGCACATGATGACACCGCCACCCCTTCTAACTGTTTCACAGTTAAATGCGAGCCAAAATGATCAATCATCGACCACGTCGTCGGCTGCATCCTCTCCGCCGATATCCAACTCAACAGGAGGCGGCGGCTGTGGTAGTGGTGTTGGGTTGCCATCGATGGACCTTAGCATCGGTTCTGTTATTCCCCTGTCTAGTACGGACTTTCAAGCCAAAATTAATGCAGAGATGCAGAAGCATTTGGCAGCAGCCGATCTGAAGTTCAAGCTCGAGACGACCATTAATGAAGCAGCTAAGCATCGACGCCTGACTGTGATGTCAGCCGGCGATCAGCACAACGCCATGGTGCAACTGCACGCTGCTGCACATCATCCAGCAAACCTTTTCCTACAGGGCAACACAATGGGAGAAACAATTACTATAAACTCACAAGCGTTCCATCCCCACTTCCCTCAAAATACAGAATTCATGAAAATGTACTATGAAGACTACGACGAATCCAATTCTGATAGCGATGAAGAGATCAGTGTAACGTGACCGCATTAAAATTACATTCGTGTAAATAATCATAAAAAAGAAATTATTTTTATTGATTTTCCCGCTACTTGTTTAACACTCCTTTTAAACGCATTCCATAGGGTTCTATTTACTTTTTCGACTTGTTTGATGTGGTATGGTCATCATCAGTTTCGATTTGAAATTGTAAATACGTTTAGTTTCCTGTTCGAAACTTCGTATTAATATATATCAATAATAATTATTGAGAATGTGGCAGAAGACACCGTATGTATTCCATGAAAAAAATGCGGCGCAATGTAATGTATGTAGTATTGAATCATTTTTTCGAATTTAAAATCAAAATAATAAAAATACTCATTTGATGGAATTTCAAGGAATTTCGTTTAATTGTTAACCCCAAAACGAATAGTCCGATACTTTATACCCTTCATCGGGGCTATCCAATATTTGCTGCTAACTTCTACAATGGAAACAATTTCTACAATTTTGACCTGTATATCGAAAGAAAAGTTTGTATGGTGTATTAAAGTGTATTTGGTTGTTATGGTGACCAGGTACCCAAAACCCTGGACCGATACAGGCCAATTTTAATACCAACCTCTCTATAAATTTGATCCACCTAGATCAAGTGACAGTAACAGTGCCTTCAACGTAGACACCGATTGATAGACGGACATAGCTAAATCAACTTAGTAATCAGCATTCATAATTTGTGTACTTTGTACAGAATATTTGTACTAAATAATACTAAACTGAAAAAAAGTTGGTCAAAACAGACAAAACAGAAAAAAATACAACATAAAATTAAAGTAGTAAACACAATTCGAACGTTTTAAGAAGCATTGGAGGAACCAGAAAAGTTAAGTAACATATTATTGTATACGTTTGTACTGCAAATTACCTATCTGATATTCTTTCACCTATGAACGAAGACTAAGATGTGTTTGTCAATATACGTTTATTCATGACAAATGCGTTAAATGTATAAATTACTTATAGCACGTTTCACAAATTATGTGAAACTTAATTTTTAAAAATCAATTATATTTCATATAAAAACTTGTACAAATGTTGTTTTTCACATGTCACATGTGGTACGGTTCAAATTTGGTATTGCATGGCGATGCATAACCTCCGAGTCTGCGATAGGAGACATTAATAGCGGATTCATTTCGTATAGATAATATACTGAAGAGTGTTGATCCACAACAGTTACATCTGTTATTTTAGTTATTTGTTACTTACAAATATATAATATTGATTAATTAATAACCGTGCATCACTTTGGTAGAAGAAATATTTGTACATGATTCTGATATACACATCTTTATCTTACTAATACAAAATAGTATCTATTTTATTGGTAAAACAGGAAAAATATATATATTGCATAATACATCACCACAAACATTCATTCATCATCCAATCGGATTGCCTGATTGACATGACCTAGACGTTCGGAGGAGCTTGGTGTTACGTGCGATTGTGCATTTTTGGATTCACTGACAAAATGTGTGGAAATTTCAGGTTTCCAGGTAGCCTCTGAGCCCATATTGATGTTGTTGACCAAATCGGAAGATCTGATCTTTAGTACATTATGCTTTTGTACGGCATTATAAATGGCCGATATGACGACACCCAAGAAAATGGTCAATAATGCACCCAACATGGAATACCACATGTAGCTTATTTTAAAAATAGGCCAAGATCTGTAGAAGACAGAGAATTCCAATTATGCAGTGGCGTTTCATATTGAGTGAACATGAGCGTTAACTTACGTAAAATTAGACTCACTACTATCTGTCGGTTCGTGAGGTATTTGAGAAACTATTAGAGACATTGTGGCATTAACATTACAGTCGCATTCGCTCGTTGACATTGTTAGAGGTTCCGGTTCAACGTTGCTTATTTGTGCCACCACTCCAATGAATACCACAATGACTAACGAAAGTAGACCACCATAAAAGGCTCCCTATAAATGAAAATAAATAAATTACATGCCATAGAAAATCGGCTGATTTCTGTGTCTTTACCTTTGTATTTGCATTCNTCAGCCGATATGTGTCTTTACCTTTGTATTTGCATTCTTGAAAGCGATTCCAAGCACAAACAAACCCANATCGGCTGATTTCTGTGTCTTTACCTTTGTATTTGCATTCTTGAAAGCGATTCCAAGCACAAACAAACCCAACGTAACACCTCCGATTAGGCCATTGAGTGTAAGAGTAGCCTGCAAGACACCGCCAAGCTTCTCCACAATGAACACCAATCCAAATGACACCAGACCGTAACCCAAAGACATCCATTTGGCATATGTGGCACCCTTCTCCGGTGTAATTTTAATATTTAAACCGTTCGCTAGTAGGTCCTCGCATGTAACTGCTGACAAGGAGTTCAATGCAGAGGCCACAGTTCTGCGCAACAAAGTAAATATTTTATTATCATGACATAAAGTTACAATCGTCGTTCTTTAGTTGCATCGACGCTTACCCCAAGCTAGCTGCGAATATACCAGCAACGAAAATACCAGCCACCGTATGAATGTGCTCATATGTGTTTATAATGTAATAAGGCAAAAGTTGATCCGAAGCGGTTATGCGGCCGGCATTCAGTGGATCACAATTCTTGTAGTGATTAAAAATCATGAGACCAGTGAAGAAATTCATAAGGAAAACAAACACTAGACCTAAAATGGCAAAGCCCAATGCGATTTTGGCCAGTTTTAGTGATTTCAGTGACATGCATTTCTGCACAGACGCCTGATTTGTGCAGAACAATGAAGTCCAATAGAAGAAACCACCCACCACTACCGACCACACCGTGTGACGTGTTGTGGCGTCAATACTCATACTGTAAATAGAGGATTAATATTTTTAATATTTTCAAAAAAAAATTGTCATTTGTCCAAGATTTTAAGACACTTACTTGAAAAATTCGAGACGATCTCTCTCGTTTGCGGTTTGGAATACTTGAATTGGGCTACCGCTGTAATAAAAACCAAGGCCAACAACTAAAACTAAGGATAACGCTAATACTGCAGCCTGAAAGTAAACAACAAACGTTAGTTGCCGGCAAAATTTGCACGCCGTTGATTTACTTACCTGAAATGTATCTGCGATAACCACAGCCTTCATTCCACCCTGAGAGGAATAAAACACACAAACCAGATAGATAAGAATCACAGCGATTTTGGTGTCCAAGCCAGTAGCTTTCGAGAGAGCTATAGCAGGTGCCAGCACAGCAACAGCTGTATAGAAACACATCTAAAACGTACACAAAAATATTGAGTTGTTTGCAGCAATTCTTAATTTTCAATTCCTACCTGTATGACATAAAGCAGAGCTCCTAGAATGCGTATCTCCTTCCCAAAACGTATGCCCAAGTACTCATAACAGCTGGTCAGTTCCATTTTAAAGTATATCGGATAGAATATCTTCACAGCAATAGGAATTACTAGTATCATCGGAATAACTGCACAAATAAATATGTCAACATGGATCATACTTTCTCGGTTTTGATCATCAGGAATTTTCCGAACTCACCAATCACCACGAACTGAGTACCCTGCAAGTACATTTCCGATGGATTGCCCAACAATTCGATGGCGGTAATAAAACTGGTTGTTAAGCTCAGAGTCACAGGGAATATGGACATTCCCGAGCCCAAAAGGAAGTCATTAGAAGTGCTACCACTTGATTTATGGAAAAATCCATAAAATACTCCAATGCCAAGAGAAATAACCAACATAGACAGCAATATGGTATAATCATATTTGGAGAACGTGGCTTTGTGGGAAGGATCATTGCACTCCTCCATGTTTGTTGCAGCGTAATTAAAAGCCTGTTGTAATCGGTATTCTCTCATTATAGTTGAGGCAATCAAGGAAAATTCATTGTTATCGCGAGCAGCCGCATCATCGCCATGTACCAGCAAATAATGACGGTTGCCAACAGGATGGGCAATCACTGCAGGCGGGTCGGTTTTAGCAATACCTGCTTCCGGTAAGGCCACCGCATATATGCTATGGGCTAAGGCACATAAAGTTAGGAGTTTAAGAATAGTCGTCTGAATCGAGGTCATATTGCCTTAATTGACTTGGTCTGTGAAACAACTAACAAGTTGGTATCCAAGTTGCTCTGAAATATCTTTTACGTTCACTTGACACTTTTTCTAAGAACGGCAACACTCGGCTCTCGGTGTAAATGGTGGACAATTGCTGATTTTTTGCTTAGTTCGTAATTCACATTCTCAACTGGGCTGGGGCGAGTTATTTACATTTCACTCACTTTCAAGAATTTTAGTGAAGTAACTACCTGCAACAAAAACATTTTTATTGGCGACATATATCGATTAAACGTCAGTAAATTTCATCAACATAATAGAGACAAGATCAATGAATATCGCCCACAATTTTCCTCATGAAAACCTAACGTACCGATGCTCACGTCGCAAAGCGACCAAATTTGAAGTCATTCTGAAAGCAGTTGTCATATGATCCCATAAAAAGACGTCTTCGATTCAACTGACGGGAACTCAATGCTAATTCGAACGAAATTATACGCTGTATAGATTGTAGCGTTTTATTAACGCAGCGGTCGAAACATACACCCCAAGTGAGTATTCCTTAAATTGATCTATCCAATTAAAAATAAATTTGTAACGGCGCAAACACTTTTATTGGCTCACGAGTTTCTTTGCTATTATTTTATTAAATATTTAAAAACCATTTTTAAGATTGCCACAATTTCCCAAGCAGGAGAGACATTCAAGTTTGTAATGGTTTTGTTGCTTTTCTAAGAATGCAATTAATTAAAACAAATGAGCTCAATATAATTGTCACATCGACAATGATGCTAAACAAACAAACAATCAGGCGGACAGATCGTTGGGAAGACAGACAATCTTCAATGAATTTCTACTTAATAAAAATGGGAGAAATATATGACAGCACAAGCGAAACCCTTCAGAGAAACCCTTTTCATACCAATGTTGTATCTTTATCAAGTAGTTTGCATTTCTTTTCCAACCTACCCATCTGTTTGCCTTTCTCTCTATGTCCCTTTTCAGACAACCTTCAAATAATAATGCATTTTAGAAATTAAATATAATAAAATTCTTGTTATATAAATGGGTTACTTGTTGTTCACTATTCGCGAATGTCGCTTCGCCTCGCCTCCTTTCATTGTCATATTGTCGTTGTCTCATTTCCTATTTGCTTTGAACCGCAAAAAATGAGATTTAAGCAAATTGAACTGGTTTCCATCGGATTGAACCAGACGTACCGGCGCTAACCAGTTCAAGCAAGAAACACACCGCACTGTGATAAAGAAAATCATTTGAAAGAGAAGTAAAAATATTTTCAACAACAGCCACAATAACTGCGCTGTCTCCCAACTCGTCAAAGCATTTAACGAAGAGTACCTATCACCCTACCGGCATTTGGAACACAAGACGACTAGCCGCATTGCTTGTTTGATATTTTAATACCCAGAGAAAAGCATGTAGAGTGTGCGTGCAACATCTCAGGCTGTCTGAGGTTGAATGTGCTGTCGGTCTTCACTTGCTTGATTGGTCCCACTTATGACGCTTCTCAGTCTTCCAATGATTTTACACTGCCCATCAACGAATCAATACATCGCTTTACTTTTCTTCGTTATGCTCCCACTGCACTTTTCCTAGCTTTTTTATTATTAAGTTATTATGAATAATTTTTAGGAATTTGCTCAAGCAACTGGCATTGATAAAATCACCAATTTGGTCTATAGAATTTACCTCTATTGTAACCAACCAATATTTTGCGCTGTATGAAACCATTCACACCATTGAAAACTGTGGCCCTTACTACTGTACAGGCACTTAAGGTTTGGACGCACTGTGACAAACGAAACGCAGTACATTTCCGCATATACCATGTTTTGTTCTGTTTGTTGTTTGTTCCCATTTCATATGCAAGGGGTACTTAAAAATGTGTTACGTATGCACGTGTTACGTATGTGCTTCTTGTGAGAAATAATCGTATGCAAAAAATATAAAGGAAGTGAAGCGATTAAAATACATGTTTGTCATAGAATTGTCAGAGACTTAAATTTGTAGTTTATTTCATTTAGAGACTCGTCATTTTAAACTGATATATCCAATTAAGCGCCTATACACTCAGCTAATGAAATTTCTAGTAATTGTAGAAAATTAACCCAAATTATTTGTTTTCGTTTTTCATTTAGGAAAACATTTTTCGCCAGCTCTTGCTATTTCAACGCTGTGGATCGTTACGGTATCATTCATATACATATTACATATACATTTCCCAACTTTGACCCCTACATTTGCAAAATATTCACCAAGAAAATTACATTATAGTTAAAAGATGTAGCTTTTGTTTCGAATTTTTTAAACGAATCACATTAGAATCGCTAATTATTTTCCGGTGTTTTGAGTTGGACCGCGACAAAACAGAGTATTAGCAAACAAAAAAATATGAATGCAAAAATGTTTAAAGCACACAATTTTCATGCATTTGTTTTTTACTTTTCGCTTTTTCATATTGGTTAGTCGGAAATTCAATTTGAGCCCTTTATTAGTGGTATACAGACCAAACAAATTTTGCACCGTTTATCGCTCAGCAAAAAACTCGGATGATCGATATATTTAAAACAACTTATGACTTACATACATTTTCAGCGCAACAATTTACGAGAACATAAGGAAAACATATACAATATTTACATTTCGTAGATTTTCAAGATTTGTACTTTTCTTAAAAACTTAAATGTACCTACCTTTACGAAACGGGATTTCTCCGGGTCCTAACAAAAATGTACGGAATTGAATCTGCAGTATTGTACCCCGGTTGTTTCTGTATTTCATGAACTTAAATCTATTTTATTGGTGCTATTCAGCAAAGGTACACTTTGGTATATCTTATTTTAATTATTATTGCATATTACTGTGTTTTCCCAGTGTAAATATTTATATTTGTTTGTTAAAACACTTGATCAATTAATAGGAAATATGTACATTTATTATTTAATTTATTTCACAATTTTTTTATGTTTAATGTCATATTTGTATTATTATTTCGTTTGTTATTGTGCAAATATTTTTGAAGGTATTCCGTAATTTGTTGCACACAATATTTGTTTCAAGAGGTTTTGATCTTGTCGATAAATTGCGAGTGAATGAATGGCTTTCTATCGGCACAACTCATTTTATATTGAGCGTGACATTGAATATCGCTGGCATCTATACACGATCTTAACGAAAATTAAAGAAATACACCACACTCACAGGGTGTTAGGCGCAACTTAAGTGTAAGGAAGGAGTTGTGGAAAAACTACTACTATGGAGATGTGTGTTTATATATTTGTGGTAGTACGTATGTAAAATATGTGTAAATATTCATAGATATTCACCAATCAAACCGACAATAGTCGACTGTATATTTATATTAGGCGCTATAGGCACACAGCTCGACAGTTTAGGGCTTTTGCGTAGTTGGACGTTATNGCTTGGGCGTAGTTGGACGTTATTTTGAAAGAGTTTTANACAGTTTAGGGCTTTTGCGTAGTTGGACGTTATTTTGAAAGAGTTTTATTCGTCTCTTATTTGTTTGGAAAGCTTTCGGTTTTTTTTGTTCCAATTTATCGCCTCTATGTTTGCATGTTTGACAGAGTGTTACAACAAAAATTTTATAAAANTTGCATGTTTGACAGAGTGTTACAACAAAAATTTTATAAAATTTTTGTTTATTAAACATTATTTGATTTGTTCCGTTCCGATGTTATTATGGTTTTATAGATTGAACTCGAAGCAACACAGTTATTATATAAAATGAATTAATTACTTAATTGTTGTTGTTTTTGGTGACTGGTGGCGGGGATACTTTTCATCGTTTGTTGTCAATTAACTCTTAATAATCAACAAAGACGCAATGCCGATATTTATCTCAAACAGCCTGATGATTACTGGGATCTTAATTAATTGCTTTTTTTGTGTCGTTTGTCTCAAGACACCCAATCGAAGAAGATGAGAAAAATTCGTAAATATTTCTAGTAGGGTATCGATCGGTCGGAAATATCGGTATGACCATTGCTTTGGTGCCCTCCTTTTAAACATTAATTCGCATGAACAAACAGACAGCCAGACTCTAGTCGTGATTAATATTATATTTATGACAATATGTCAAACCAGCAACACCTCCAATAGCTTAATTTCAACGAAATTCTTAATTAATTGTGCAAAGTTTTCTCTATTGGAATTCTGTTACAGTCTAAATAGATGTACAAATGCGTCGACACATTTGTTTGGTTGGTTTTATTATCAACAACATTGACGATGGTGACAGCTGCGTCATATCATAATTCAATTATCACCATTTTTTGAAAAGTAACAACAATTTTATGCTTATTAAGATAATCGTCATCATGATCGTTAACTCGACTAACGAACTAAACGAATGTCCACCTTTCTGAATAGTTTGTACTATAGATACGCAAATATCCTAGAGCCTTAAAACGTTCAAGTAAATTAAGGGAAATGTAAAATTAAATAAATTAAGTAAATCCGTTCTACTATAGTAATAAGTTAATCATAAAACGCATTAATCTCGTATGCAAAACGAGATCCTTATTTCCATTTCAAGTATATGTACATTTGACAGAAAAAAACATACAATGGAGTGTATCAAAAACAGTGAGCAGAACTTTATTGCAGTTAACACGATGTGTAATGTGCAGGCAAAAAGCAATACGTTATAAAAAAAAAGCAATTAAATTCCTTGAGTATCGTTCGATAACTCTCACACGCGGCTTAATAATAAACATATGTAAGTAATGTTCAAAAGAGCTGCTTAAAGCAAGAGAGACCCCATTCAAAATCTGGCTCAATCTGCCGGTAAGCAGTTTTGAGCTGCACCATTACAATTGGTGTAATGTGCCCTTTCAGATGCTACAGCAAGTAATGGAAACGCGCTTCACTCGAAAAAACATTCAAATACCAATGAGCTACTGCAATCATGTTACCCCACTGCATCAGTTTGTATCGTAGAAAACAATTGTAATACGTATTACTCAGATGTTATTTTACATTCAAATTTCGATACATGTTTTTATAACGAATAATATAAATAATATATAATTGAACATTTTGTATGTAATATTCGAACAGTGTATAGATATAAAATATTTTTAAAAATCCCATCATTTGACAAAATCAATATTTTCGTACCTAGACAGGGTCTCAAAAGGGCATAACATGTACTATAAAGCCGTTATACCGTCGCGGTTTCGTTTAAACGTTACTCACAATGATGGAGAGATACAAAGGTGCTGTAAAGGCTAATGAAATAGTCATGAGGCGGTTGTGCTCCAACGACATATTCATTCATTAAATACACTCAGCTGGCTCAAACACTTGTTGTAGTATACGAATTACGTAAGAAACATTATGAACGAATAGAGTAAACAAAAGCAATACATTATAAAAAAACAATTAAATTCCTTGAGTAAGAGTTAAAAAGAGTAAAGCTTAATTAAAAAATATATAAATTTAGTAATTAACTTTATACACCGAGGTACACACATTTAATATAAAAACCAAAATTTGTATTTGACTTCGATGGATATTACCCTGGTGTGGGATGCATAATAGGTGGCGCACACAATATAACATAAGGGCAAGACGGCGTTCTTCATATCGAAGCACCGACCTTCTACGCGCATATACCGACCTATATACTTTTAAGATTAAAAGTCCTTACAAAAAAGTGTTCTCAATAAAGTTTACCAATCGAATTGATTCTTAATTAAGCAAACAAAAATACGTAGTGCAGCTTATTGGATTTATTTGGTGAAAACGCGGATTATTGGCAAATGACTAATAACTAGAAAATTCTACAACTTTTCTATGTTCCTACAAAAATAAGTTGAAAAACAGAATTTTTACTGTCAAGGTAGAGAATTTTTTCAACAGTCAAACTCATACCAGCCGGCGTCACCCAAGGCTCCGTGCTATCGCCCACTTGATACTCCATTTTCATCTCCGATATAAAAATCTCCCGAGATTATAGCCTAGCTCTGTACGCCGACGATTCGGCATACGTCACCTCTGGAAAATTTTCTTACGCGATCATCAAAAATATGGAGACA
>JXPZ01002944.1:7614-23789 GCA_001014575.1 Themira minor
AGACTAATTTGATTCATTGCATTGTCACCGACTGAGTTAATGTTTAAAAGTAGCTTTATCATGTCTCCGTCGAACCAAGTCGCGCGTCGCGTTATTCCTAAAGCGTTGGGCATCACTGACACAGGGCTGCCCTACGCTTTCACACATATATTAAGGTATTTTTTTTATTGTTTTTTTCCAATTTTTCTTTTTTTTTTTTGGTGTTAGGAGACATGACTCTTCTTTGTTTGCAATTTTATGTATTTTGTTTACAGGAAACAATTCCTAAAATGTCTACTTTAAGAGAGTTTTGTGTTTGAAGGGGAGGGGATTTGAATTGATGGGTCTTCAGCCTGGCATCCCGTTATCGTCATATACTATGGACTCTCGGATGGAGACATTCGAAGATACACGCGGAGAGTACGACTGAGCGGGTTGGGAGAACGAGACAGTCGTGGCCGCGTTTAGGTTGATGGATTTTCATCGCCACCTTTAACGGTAGTCGCATAGCTGGGTCCCGCTGAGGAGGAGCCGCCGGATTTTGTGTCGTCAGTTGAGCCTAACGGTTGTGGGGAATCCACTGCGTTGTTAGTTGTCGTTTGTATGCAATTTTTTTTCGTAAAACAAGACGTAAATAGAAAACACGAATTGAAGTTTAAAAAAAATAAAAATAACGCAAAAAAAATGTTAAAAAATTATAAATAAAATTAAAATGGAAACAATTAACACTCATATTCATTGAGCACCTTTAACATCCATGGCATAGGTGTCGTCCAAGCGTAAATCGTGCTTCTTGATCAGCTGGCATTCGCCACCCTCCACCGACGGTATGGAATACACGTACAAATAGCCATCCTGCGACGCCACCAAAAGCCTGCAAAAGCCCACGAATTTGAATGTCTTTTAGATAAAGGGGGGAAAGTGGACATTCAAAGGGGCAAACTCACCGCAGTTGCTTTTGTATGCTAACAATGGCGCACATACGCCGGATCCCCGGCTGCGGCAACGTGACCGAGGCGAACGCCCTGCCCTGGCTGAACACATCGGTCACCTGGGATGGAAGATAGCTGGTGACCGCACGACTGAGATATCTAAAAATTGACAAACTTGCAATCATGGATACAAAAAACAAAATGAAAAATCGCTCACAAAACCAGAGGGTTAGTAGAGTGAGTGGAGGGGAGGTGTTATGGCATAAAAGGGCATACGAGTTGGATTTCCATATACTNCGGTGTTATGGCAAAAAGGGCATACGAGTTGGATTTCCATATACTAAGTATGTGTAGGCAAATGTGCTTACCCCATCCAATCGTCGGATGTCTGTCGGGCCTCGGCATTTTCACTGGCACTCCGATCCAGGCGGAATATGTGCACCGTCTCCGTGTTCGAGCTGGACACCAAGTAGTCGGAGCACGTGCTGAACGACAGCGAGGCGATCGACACGCAACGCTTGAGGCCGCGTCGCAACTCGAAGAGTTTGGTGCCGTCCAGCGAGGAGAATATGCGAATCACGGTGCCACGTTCGCTGGCCGTTGCGATTTCGGTGCCCGAGGGGCTAAATGCGATCGCCGCCAACGGTGTGTCATGGGCGGGTATCATGGTCTTGGCATGCAAATTGATGGCATCGAAAATCTGCACCTCCCCCGATGTCACGCTGCCCGGATACGCCAGATAGCAGTGCTCCGACGAAGCGGACAGGGCGCACAGGCCGTACGTGTTGCACGGTGTGTCCCGTATGGTGTGCACCACCTTCATGTCCTGGATGTTGTGTATGTAGAGGCTCTCCTCGAGGCACACAACCAAGCGTTCGCGATTCAATTTCACAGCCAAAATCGTATTCGAGTACGAGTAATTGCAGATTTCGCTTTGTTTCTTGAAATGGCATACCTTCGATAACAGAGGCAGATAGAGAGTGAAAATGTTGTGAGTGGTAGGGGTTTGTGCGAGTGAAACCTTTAGTTTGCGCGGAGCTCCTTGCGACACAATGGCCAGCAGTGAACTCTCGAAGAGACGCTCAATCAGGAAGATCTCGTCCGATTGGCAGCTGTAGATTTTATCCAGCGTCGAGTCCACCGAGCCGAGACTGTACAGGCTGTAGCCCGTTTTCGTGGCAACAGCCAATGACCTGCAACGCGATACGAAACGTGATTACTTGAGTACTTAGCAGCACGGCACGGCACTGCAATGCAATGCGGGAGTCAATGCACTTACGTGATGTTCTGATTGAAATTCACAAACACCTCACCAGCATCGATGTCTGGCCGTCCGAGAAGACTCATCATTTGAGTGTAGCCGATCCGCTCCTTTCACAACAACAAAGAAAATGTAAAACGCAAACAACTTCTGGCCAATTCAATTCATTGTTCAGATGTGTTTGGGTTGTTATTATTATTAGTTTGGGTATGTTTTTCGTATTCATATTTAAATGCTTGTAAACTATTACAACGGGTAGGCTTTTTAGAAATCGAGAATCGTTACCTCTGGCATATTGGCATCATTGTTGCAGAGTTGTTTTTACATTACAAAATATTGTATTATGTTGAATTTGCTTGAATTTGAGGCTTAATCAATCGCTGTGAAGTGCTTTATAAAATCTCAGAATAAAAGATGTTCACATTTGGTTCCTTCACACGAAAGATGAATGCCTGAAAGGCCCTGTTCTTTGCTTTGTTGAACAACAACAACCAAATTATACGAAACATGTTCATATACCCAAATATACACAAAGACATATTTACGCACTTAAGCAGTCAGCATTACATCGTTGAAAAGAACAAAACAAGATGTAGGAATTTACTGGCTTTTTCGTTCGTGTACACTGAGTGCATATTAATTGATTGTACACAGTTGTGAACATAGGAAAACAATACCACCAGCAAAAAAATAATCCACTACGCATATAAATATTTGGAAAATTACGTACTCACGCACAAACAGACGTCGTTTTCTTCAATTGATAAATTTCCAAATTGTTCACCAGTTGTGTGTGCCAATTATTGGATTACGAGCGCGAGTATTATTGGATTTGATGAGCAATGGTAAATGTAATGTGAAATAATTTTTATCACGCAGTTATTTTATTTTCTGGTTCTTCAACAGCAGCACCAGCAATAACAACAACAAACAAAGCAAAACACGCACGGTTGCACTTGTACGTATTCAAGAGAAAAAATTACCCTCACGACAACAACAAAGGACTATGCGTAAAAAGCAACACTGGCGCCAACATTAACATATTGATTGATGGGTACTTCTGCATTGATAGTGTGATTGGTGTTANCTACTTCTGCATTGATCGTGTGATTGGTGATATTTTTCACATATGAACTATTTAAACTGTATTCCACAATTGTTAAGCTAGCATAAANGTACTTCTGCATTGATAGTGTGATTGGTGTTATTTTTCACATATGAACTATTTATACTGTATTCCACAATTGTTAAGCTAGCATAAAAATAATTATTTTTAATTCTTCATTGCCCTAAAAATAATTATATCTTCTATCTTATCTAATTGGGGTTCAATAAACGATTTATTTTTCAATATTCCTGAGCGAACATTCAATACCAGAATGGCCATCAATATAGAGTTAAGACAAACCAACATTTCGAAATGAAGAAAACATGTTTTCTTTATATATGTTACGAAAAACTTTTAATTTTTATTAATAACCCATAATGTAATGGTCGTTCCTCAACTCATACTCAATGAGTTCTTCTATATTTTTTTTTGTTGTTGTGGAAATATTAAATATATATGAGTTTACATGTATAAATACGTATGGTTAAATGTGTTTCAAACACATTTTCGTTTGTTATGCTTTACATTTTTTTTAGTTTTAAATTTGGCCGAGAAAATGCCATATACAATCAACCTTTACGATGAATTGACACAATTAATTGTGACATAGGGTGGCGTCGATCTGATCGAGCCAGGGCACAATTTCACGCAATTTGTAACGATACATGGTTTCCTTGGACACGGGATTGTGCTCCAGATAGATGGTTTTCAATGATTTGTTCTCCTTCAGCACCTGCAGGTTGGCCCAGCTGGAAATGCCATTGTTGTTCAGCCACAATTCCTTCAGTGCGCCCAGCTGTTCGATGTTCTCAATGCTCTTGAGGCGATTGTTTGCCAAATCCAATGTGTCCAATTTAGTGTTCCCCTGCAAACCCTCCATTACCACGATGCCGTTCTCCGACATATACAACTCGGTGAGTTGGGTTAGTTTGTCCAAGTTTTCGATCTTCTCAATGCGATTAGCCGACAGGCCGAGTATCTCCAAGTTGACCAATTTGTCCAGATTCTCGATTTTGGTGATTTTGTTCTTCGAAAGGAAGAGCTCGCGCAAATTGACAAGAGAATCGAGATTTTGGATTTTGCGTATGTTGTTGTCGCCCAACTCCAGCACTGTCAAATTGATAAGTGTGCTGAGATTTTTGATCTCTTCGATTTTGTTCGCACACAAATACAATTTATTCAAACTGTACAAGGGTTCGAGATTCTGTATGACGCGTATGCGATTCCACGACAAATCTAACTGTTGCATGTTGACGAGGGCTTCAAGATTTTCGATTACCTCCACTTGATTGTCGTACAGCTCAAGTTCCTTGAGAGTGGTCAATGTGTCTAAATTCTCGATCTTCTTGATTAGATTCCAACGCAATCCCAAACGTTCGATGCACTTCAAGGGCTCGAAATTCTCCAACTTCTCAATACGATGATGGTCCAAATCCAATTCCAAGCAATTTGGATCAATTGTTACGACCTCCTCGATGGTGGCCACTTCTTCGGTCAATTTTGGATCTTTCTGTCCCGAGATGTACTCAATCGCGTTCGGAGAACTTTTGATCTCAGAGGCAATTGCTAAAAAAAATATAAAAAAAAATTTTAATAAAATATATATATAGATAAGTTCAATGTGTGTTAATATACAATGAGAAATTTCATTGAATATCCTACCACCATCGGATGCTTCACCGGCGATTGAGTTGTTATCTGCCGATGTCGTTGTCTCGTTATCGGCGCGGAGACTTTCCGCCTCATTGACGTTCACCTCATTATTTTCACTAGACATTTTAATTTCTTTGTTTTGTACGACTTCGTATTACAAATTGAGAACCGAGCAAAATATCAGACAATATGAAAACTGCGAACAAATGAGTGACTAAAAGCGTACAATAAAGATTCACGCAGTGCTGCATGCAAACGCATGATTCAATGGAAAAGGTGTGTTCAATAAGAAACCAAAATGTTGGACGGACAATAAAAAAAAAACCTTAAATATTATGATATTCGAAAATGTACATACCTTGACTGCAACAAAATATAGACTAAATAATAAAAATTATTCGATATTTTATATATACAATTTTGAAACAATTTTGTGAACGTAATAACGTTAAAAATAAAACTNATTCGATATTTTATATGTACAATTTTGAAACAAATTTGTGAACGTAATAACGTTAAAAATAAAACTACTATGTTTTTTTTGTAAAAAGCTTATTGAACAAAGCCAATACACATTTAAACAATGTTGCCGCTCTCAATTTTCAACATTTCTAAACAATCAATTAACATAATTCTCATCAAATGAATGAAAAAAAGTGGAAATACATTGTTCCCATAATAGTATACAGGGATTAAATTCAATATCATTGAACTTTTATGAGTTTCAACAAAATTGTCTGTATATTAATTACATATAATACCATTGTAACGAACTGTCTGGCAGGCCCGTGAATAATTGCTGATTTTTATTGAAATAAAATACAAATTTAATTTCAATTCAATTCTTAAAGAACGTATTCATTTCGGAAAAGAAACAGACCACATTATAGTTTATAACGCTGAAATAAAAAATATTAGAATTTTCAATATTTAAAATTAAATAAAAATTTAAGAGTGAATCCCATTGCTGAGTTTTTATATGTTATGTTTTTTGGTTTGTAGTCTAGTTGGAGGGAGGTAAACTTTCGTCTCTTCTTCTTCGTTTTGCCCTGTCATTCGTCGTGTGTTTCGTTTTGATGATCCATTCNGCCTGTCTTTCGTCGTGTGTTTCGTTTTGATGATCCATTCCTCAATTAATGTGGTGGGAAAAGACCAACACACATACATACCACTGTGTATAAATTTTTGTTGCAATAACATTTTATTTTTAATATTCTACCCCCTATAATTGCACGCTTACAAACCCAACATAACATATCATACGAATGGAAATTGAGAAAAAACCACAAGCGCATTCGTTTCCTCATTCCAAGTAATACTATAGAGCGCACACAGTTTCATTGATAGTAAAACAACAATATAGCGGGATTCAGCGAACGGTCCACAACGAAAAATTATAAAATATTAAACACAAAAATAACTGTTCACACCAGTTGGTCGTTCGTGATGGTGTCTATTGTAAGAGTGTGTGCGTGCGCTTGTAAGTGAAATTAGAAAGAAAAAAATCGATTGTATTTCAATCGGATTCTAATTTGAAGCCTTCGTCAAATGGAATTCTAGTCTATTGCGAAAAGTCGTGGGTGATATAAAAAAACTTTCAGCACAATTTGGCAATCCGCGTGTACGTGTGTGAGTGTGTGCATAGTTTTGCAGAGGCTTGTCCATAGAAATCGCTACAACTAATAATGGACTAACGAGAAACAAACTAACCCCACCACCACCACCAAAACCAACGCACACATTTGGAAGTGAATTTTTCCACCTCCAAGGCGCCCAGCCAAGCAAATTACAATTAATCGTATACAATTTATGTAAGTATAATTAAATTTCATACTGTAGCAGTGCTAGATGCGAGTGTGTGTGCGCGTGTGTTTTACTATGGAATAAACAGTTTGTTTATATAGTTTTTCTTTGCACTTGAGTATTTTTTTTTGATACGGACATATAATAGTGATAAGAGTGTTAGCAAATAAAAAAGGTGATTCGGACAAAATTTTATCGCATCCACTTAGTGCACATGGTAACATTGGATTTGTAATAAATATTTATTTCTTTAATGTATGTACCAGTGTACAGGCATATGACTGCAATCATTTACAAATTAAACACATTAATCCATGTATACACGCATACATACATTTCATAGAAACGAATAGGCCTTACGTTCGATTTCTCTCTCTACTTTACCCTGTATGAATGAAAGCAAGTTGTAATGTGTTTCTTTTTACGCTCCGCTGANTTTTACCCTGTATGAATGAAAGCAAGTTGTTGTAATGTGTTTCTTTTTACGCTCCGCTGAATGCAACGTGCCATTTATTGTTAGTGGACAACATAAAGAAAACAACACCAAAACACTACCATTCTAAACAACAGTTTGTTTTTGTGTGTGCGCGCGCTCAAAGAGCAAATCAACGTTATGCTGGCTCCCGTCTTTGCTCTCTCTAAACAATGTAGAGTTTTGGCGAAAGAGCAAACGAAATAAAAACGCAAAAACAACATAATTACAAAACCTAACCGAGCATTGTTCAGCGCGATATTTTGTTGTTAATATTGCTTGGAGTATTGTTCAGTTTGTTTTTGCCGATTTACTTAACGCTTCAGTCTTGTCGTGTGCAAGCGTATGCACTTGTTGAGTAGCGAGCAAGCAAGTAAGCTTATCTCAAATAATTGTTTATAAACAAAACGTATAAAATGCAATAAAAAATCCCAACATCCAGTGATAAAGCAAAGCGCTGTTAGATTTCGTTGGTGTGAGAGCGAGCGAGAGAGATGCATCTTGTGTATGAAATGCATTTCTGCTTTGATAATTGCATGTCGTGCCTGTTCTATTTGTTCTTGTCATCTAAACAAACGGCCGCAACACCAGCAGCAACAACAACTAATTATAGAAAAAAAAAGGAAAATAAATAATTAATAACGAAGAGTCATACGAATGTCATTTGAAAGTGGTTGTTGTTGTTATTGTTAGTACTGTTATTGTGCATAAGAAACAAGCAAAACGTAACTGTAAATTTTGTAAATATACATGTGAATGTGCTAGCTAGTTATTATTGATGGATTTTCTGTTTGGCTCTTCTCATTTGGTCTGCAGCAAATTGTCGGACATGTCGGAAGGCGTTAGCGTATTGCATATCAAGCAAGAAGTGGACATCTCTTCGACCCAGCTGTCGGCCTCGTCGTGCTGCAGCCCGAGCAACTCGTCGTCGACGGGCACAACCATTGGGGTGCATCGTTCCAATTCGTATTCGAATGGCAGCAATGGCGGCGGTGTCAATGCGGGTCATGGCACGGCCACAAACAACGGCGGCAACGCGACATCGACACCATCGAACACCACCACGAACAGTAACAGCTTCAGCAGCGGCAACAAATCGTCGCCGTCCGTGTCACCCGACCGTCAGCTGTGCAGCTCGACCACCACGCTGACCACCGATCTGCTCGGCGTGAACCTGAACAATGAGACCGGCAGCGGCCCGCACAGTGGCAACAACACGGTGGCCCCCTCAACGAACGCCACCAGCTCGGGCACGAGCAGCGGCGGCAGCGGTTCGATACGCGATGAACTGCGGCGCTTGTGCTTGGTGTGCGGCGATGTGGCGTCAGGCTTTCACTATGGCGTGGCCAGCTGTGAGGCCTGCAAGGCCTTCTTCAAGCGCACCATTCAGGGCAACATCGAGTACACGTGCCCGGCGAACAACGAGTGCGAGATCAATAAGCGGCGCCGCAAGGCTTGCCAGGCGTGCCGCTTCCAGAAGTGCCTGCTGATGGGCATGCTGAAGGAGGGGGTGCGCCTGGACCGGGTGCGCGGCGGCCGCCAAAAGTATCGCCGCAATCCCATATCGAATTCGTACCAGAATATGCAGTTGTTCTACCAGTCGGGCACCACCTCGCTGGAGGATGTGAAAATCCTGGAGGCCCTCAACTCCTACGAGCCGGACACGATAACCGTGCAAGTGGCAGGCGGGTCGGCGAAGCACAGCAACTCCGCGGAGCAAGCCAAGGTGAAGGTCGAGAAGATCAACACAACTTCGTCGTCTTCGACGTCCTCATCGTCGTCCACGTCGTCGACATCGTCCACGTCATCGTCGTGCACAACGCCTACGCCCACGAAAGCGGGGCCGACCACAACAACAGCAACATCAACGCCAACAACCCCCTCGTCAACGCAATGCCCACCGAACTCGACAAGCTCGGCCGCCAACACCACAACCAAAGAGTTATGCATTTTCCAGAATAACAACAACAACAACACACCCCACGACATTCTCAGTGTGCTGAGCGATCTGTACGACAAAGAGTTGGTCGGCGTGATCGGTTGGGCCAAGCAGATACCGGGATTCTTGGATTTGCCGCTGAACGATCAGATGAATCTGTTGCAGGTGTCATGGGCGGAGATTCTCACGCTGCAGCTGACCTTTCGCTCGTTGCCGTTCAGCGGGAAATTGTGCTTCGCCACGGACGTCTGGATGGACGAGCTGCTGGCCAAAGAGTGCGGCTACTCGGAGTTCTACTACCACTGCGTGCAGATCGCCCAACGGCTGGAGCGTTTGTCGCCGCGCCGCGAGGAGTACTACCTGCTGAAGGCGCTGCTGCTGTCCAACTGTGATATCCTGCTGGAGGATCACAGTTCGTTGTGCGCCTTCCGCTACACCATACTCAACTCGCTGAACGATGTCGTCTACTTGCTGCGCCACAGTGCGGCCGTGTCCCACCAACAGCAGCTGCTGCTGTTGCTGCCCGCCCTGCGGCAGGCCGACGGCATTCTGCGCCGCTTCTGGCGCTCCATCTGCCAGGAGGATGCGGTGCCGATGAAGAAACTGTTCGTCGAGATGCTGGAGCCGCTTTGAGGGGGGTGGCGCATGCCAGACTCGCCGGCTTGCCGCCACTGTGACGTTTGCGTTTAGCAAACGCCAGACAACGAGGAAAGCAATATTAGAGAGAATGTATCATTTGCAATTGTATGTGTATATTTTTTTATACATACCAAAACGTGCATGCATGTGTGTGTACGTGCGTAGAACCCAAGTGCTCTCCAATCCGGAGGCCACATTTAGTGGAAGAACAACAACAACAAAACGATAAGCAACATTTTTTTTTGTAGCAATTAAGTGTCAAAGAAATCATGTGGGCTGGGTACTTTTAAACGGGTGTATAGTTTTTGTAGCCGTAGGACCAAAGTCATGCAACACACACACACACATATATACCTCTCACAATAACAGACAACACGACTCAATTGCATAAGATCATACTAACATTTACGAATATCCAATATACCTAGACTGTGTAGACCAATTCATCCCAATTATACACACACACATAGTATATGGAAACCCAACAGCGCGGCTCTGTCGAAGCCCTACGTTTCACATAGAGCGACAGGGTCTGCTTTGCATATTTAGGTGCTAAGTGTCATACAAAGCAATATCATTATATTGAACTTTTGCTGGCGTGCATCAACAATTATAACACTTATAAAGAAAATTTAACAAAACAATAACGAAAATAAAGAGAAACCAAAAACTGTTGGAATCATACAGAAAGTCCAAATGTTGAATTTTCTTAGGGCTAGCCGAAATGTGCGGCACTCTATTCAATTGGAATTAGTAGAACATTTAAATGGTTGTGTTGTGTTATTTTGTGCCACTTTTATTTTAAAACGATACACAAATTGACTTTGATTGACTTAATTGGTCAGGTCTTATTGTTTCATCCGCTAATTTGCATACATTTCGCCTGGACAGAAAGAAACTAAAACACTAAATGTAAATCTACCGGNAGCACAGATAGAAACTAAAACACTAAATGTAAATCTACCGGTTAGACCACTAAAACGATGACTATTTATTCAGTACGATAAATATGTACAGATTTCTTGGTGTATTTCGTTTGTGTGTTTTCCTTACAAACATGAACAGCCTTGTACTACAGCAACACGATCAATGTAGATTCTCTTTTGATTGGTTGATGACGTGATGTGGAATGAGTGAGGGCGGGGCATGGGGGGTTCCCTATTAACTTAACTAACTACAAGATAAGAATATTCANTGTGGATTGAGTGAGGGAGGGGCATGGGGGGTTCCCTAATAACTTAACTAACTACAAGATAAGAATATTCACATAAAGTTTCTAGTACGTACATGAGAGGAGACTAGAGGAGGGAGGTCATTCGTTGTGTCGCCTCAACGAAACTCTCCTTGCTACTATACGCTGGGGCACCACAACAATTACAAAACCACTGCGCGGCATACACGGTATGCCACCCACGACTAAGCATGATTTCGGGCATGCCAGGCACACAGGAGGCATGCCCCACCAATGGACAGCAACGCCACGAAAGTGACTCGCTCACCGGTCGCCCCATCCGCATGCCGTTAGTCGTTGCCCGGCTGCATGGCGTGCCATTTGTCGGGCTCGTCGCGTTTCCCCTGCAAGTGCGGTGTGTCGAAGTACTTGCGCGAGTTCTCCTGGAACCGATCGGAACGCTCCAGCTCGTTGCGGAAATAGTCGATGGTCTTGTGCAGGCCCACCTGCAACGGCACCTTCGGCTCCCAGTGCAGGTATGTGCGGGCACGCGTTATGTCCGGTTTGCGGCGTTGGGGATCGTCTTCGACGGCCTCGCTTTGCTTCACCTCGCTGCGACCGCCCACCAGCTTCTTGATGATCACGGCGAACTCTTCGATGGTGTGCTCCACGGGATTGCCCAGGTTCACCGGTTGCGTGTAGTTCGAGTCCATCAGAGCGATCAGGCCGTCCACCAGATCAGTGACATACTGGAAGGAGCGCGTCTGCTTGCCGTTGCCGTACACAGTGATTGTCTCGTTGCGTAGGGCCTGCAAAATGAAATTGGACACCACACGGCCGTCGTTCATATGCATGCGCGGTCCGTACGTGTTGAAAATGCGCGCCACTCGCACTTGCACCTTCTCCTGCAAAAAGTGAGTTCAACGATTGAATCGATTATCGGTACACTGGCCGCGTTTAATAAGAGCCCTTCGCAAAATGTACCGCCGGAGCTATCATACTGCGGACCGTACTCACCTGTTTTGCGTATGCATAGCTAAGGGTCTCCGACACTCGTTTGCCCTCGTCGTAGCAGGCGCGCGGCCCGATCGGATTCACATGGCCCCAATAGGTTTCGGGCTGTGGATGGACTGTCGGGTCACCGTATACCTCGCTGGTGCTGGCGATCAGCACTTTGGCCATGACCCGTTTTGCCAGGCCCAGCACATTGATGGTGCCCATGGTGTTCGTCTTGATGGTCTTCACCGGGTTGTACATGTAGTGGGGCGGCGAAGCGGGCGACGCCAAGTGATAGATCTCGTCCACCTCGATAAACAGCGGATTCACAATGTCATGGTGGATCAGCTCGAAATTCTCATGGCCCAGCCAATGCTCCACGTTGCGTTTGCGGCCCGTGAAGAAATTGTCCACCACAATCACCTCGTGGCCCCGCACCATCAGATTGTCCACCAAATGGGAGCCCACAAAGCCCGCACCGCCCGTTATCAGTATACGCTTGCGTTGCTTGTAGTTCAGATACTTGACTTGCCGATAGGAGCGCACCGGCCCGCCCGTCAACTCGAGTGCTTGGATTTTCTTCTCGAGCCGCTGCAATTGCTCTCGTGTACGCTCCAATTCAAGGTGCTGCTGTTGTAAGAGTTGTTGTTGGTGCCGGTAGAAAGACTCGAGGTCGTTCGGCGGGTGGAAGGCTGGCGACTCCACTTGTTGGGCCCCCTCGTCGTGCGATTCATGGTCGTTCGTCGATAACGGCGATGTGCTTATCGGCACTGTAAGCGTTTTGTACAAATAGAGGAATATCACAATTGCCACAGCGGCCACCGATATGATTTTCGTCCTTTTGGTAATATTCAATATGATTTTCGTCATCTTCGTGTCGGACAAATTAAATTTATGAGTACATTAGGCGTCGATGTGTGGATTTTCCAAACATACCTTTTCTACTGTTGCATATTCAAACCATTGTTGTTGTTATTGACTTCTCGTTGTTGTTATTATATTTGTTGTGGTGATGTTGAAGTCTACTCTGATCGGACTGATATGGACTGTACTGCTATACAACGTAATTATCTTTAGTGTTTCTAATCACTCAACAAAAAACTGAATCAGCTGTTCGTCCAAGTAATACAGGGTGTCGTGACTATGCCATGAATTTCATCAGTTCGAAGCAATTTTATATTAAAAATTAGTTTCTAAATTGTTGTTGTGCGCCAGCATTGCAGAATAACTTGTTTACGAATGATTTTAGTAAATAAATATTTCCGGTGCTATCGTTTGTTTTTATTATGCATACAAATTGTCAAGTACAACGCCTAATATAAGGGGCCTCCCAACATCAACGACCATTCGAATTTTCGAATGCTTGCGGATTTTCCGATATTTTTATATTTAACAAAGTTTGTTATTAAGAATATAAATTATCAAATAGTTGTAATTAATATATGTTTATATGTTGTTATTATTATTTTATTAAAAGAAAAGCGTGTAACTTATAAAATTTGAAATTAAATTGTGCAGATTGATGGCACGATATTTTTAAAATCACTGCTGCCAACCCCACGGCTCTGACGAATGGCTTATGTGTGTGTGTGTGAAAAGTGTGGGGGGAAAGAAAAAGACGAAAAAAAGCGAATGTGTTCGTGTTAATTTCTTTTCGTATTTTCCTCTTTTTATTTATTTAATTTTCACATACTCTGGCACAGAAATAAACACAAGAGAATTTCGTGTGAGCAACCGCAAGTAATGTGTCAACAAAATTAGGTATCGTGAAGTCGTACTTATTGTGTCCCGTGAAATGGTGAGGGTAAATACATAAAACTCTCGTATACCAGTGTGTTATTGTGTCGAGTGTATACGGTGTCGATGTCGGGGTGATATGATGACAATCTGTGCGGCGCCCGCAACTGCCTGATTGAAGAAAGTACACAACGAACGATGCACATTTGATATTGTCGTGGCCGTTTGGTTTGGTTTTGTTTCGTTTTGTTGGGGGTTTTGCGTGCCGTGTGTAGTGTAGTGTGTCGTTTGTTGTAATGCCGCGTGCAATATAAATTACCAATCAAATGCCGAATAACATGGAGCGACGTGTGAAATTAAAAACAATTAATCCACATATCACGTGTAAAATTTGCGGCGGCTACTTTATTGACGCCACCACGGTGACCGAGTGCCTGCACACATGTAAGTCCACCTCCGCCGTACCCCTTCATGGCAGCCCATCTACATACAGACTCATTTCATTCGATTGCAGTTTGCAAAAGTTGCCTGGTCAAACACTTGGAGGAGAAGAAGACGTGCCCCACCTGCGACAATGTGATACATCAGTCACATCCGCTGCAGTACATAAGCTTCGATCGCACCATGCAGGATATCGTGTACAAGTTGGTGCCCAACCTACAGGAGGGTAAGTAACTGCGGCCAACCAAACGCACACTCTCACTAACATGTCGTTGTGCCCGAACAGATGAGACGAGACGTGAGCGGGAATTCTACAAGAGTCGCAATATGCCGTGTCCGAAAGATATACCCCAGAATCACGACGACGACAACGAGAAGGTGATGGAGGCGCACGCCGAGTCCGACTTCCATCGGCTGGACGAGCAGGTCAACGTGTGTCTGGAGTGCATGAGCAACAATTTCAAGAATCTGCAACGCCGCTTCATCCGATGCAGTTCGCAAGCGACCATAACGCATCTCAAGAAGCTGGTCGCCAAGAAAATCCTCAACGGCATTGATAAATATCGAGAAGTGAGTACAATCGACTCGACGTCGCACGGTGTGTGGTTTTTATACTCCTCGGTGGCCTTTATTTCCAGATCGATATATTGTGCAATGAAGAACTCCTGGGCAAGGATCATACGCTGAAATTCGTGTATGTGACCCGTTGGCGGTTTCGAGATCCACCGTTGCGTTTGCAGTTTCGTCCGCGCGTCGACCTGTAACACACCGACATGCATGTATGTGCTAGAACAGAACAAAGCAAAAACAATTTATACATACACACACAGCCACGAAAGCATGTACATATATGGGGGGCTTCTATACACATACCTTTATATAGTATATATATAGACCGTACAGAGAAACGAAAGTGGCAGAGAATGTAAACTTAAATCAATTTAGTCCCAATCAAAGAAAGAGGCAATCCCCGGGCTACTTCAAAGAACCCAATCCAATGGACAACACACACAAACAGACACATTCATAATTAGTATATTTATAATGGAAACTATGCTATGGAAACTGTGCATTTTGCATAAGGCAAAAACAAACAAACAACAAACATTTCTTGTAAAATTAGTATTAGGGTAAATGATATGTGTAAGTCTAGCGATTTAGTTAACACAAGTTCGAAATGTAACTTTTGTATGTAACGAACGATAACTCCCGGCATCCGGTGTTCGTAGTTATGTGTCTCCAACTCTCACTCAACCCCCTCACACCTAATTCTACTAGCCCCTACAAAACAGTGCAATGCAAGTTCTAACAACAACTATGACGACATAAAGCAACTTGTGAGTCAATTTGTTTGCTTAAAATGAAAAATTAGACATCCCTAAAATGCAAATTAACGATTGGGCCACAATATTAAATTCACAATTTTTAATGTTTCATTACAATGAATTTGGAAATTTATTTAAATTTTTAATTTATGGTAGATATTTTAATTTTTTTAAAACATTATTANATACAATGAATTTTGAAATTTATTTAAACTTTTAATTTATAGTAGATATTTTAATTTTTTTAAAACATTATTAACATTTTATTTTTGTACATTTTATTTCCATTGTTCTTTTATATAATTCTATTTTCCCGTAAAAGTCCTTTGTTTATGTGTTAATATATTTTATAATTACTTCTTTTGATTTCGTGATTTCTGTAAATGCATTAATTTGAATATACATTATGCATGTCATATTGACATCAAATCTAGAATTCCTAAATGCAGATTTGAAATGTCCCCACACTGTCGTTACCAAAAGGGTTAATTGTGTTTTTCAATGTGTTAAATGTTATATTTATTATGGCAGAAATAGCAAAGAATTGTGCAAAACATCCGAATTAGTTCATAATGTGTGTTTGGGTGTGTAAAGCTGAGGCTAAACTACGAATTTTCAAATTGCTNTTTGGGTGTGTGTGGCTGAGGCTAAACTACGAATTTTCAAATTGCTAGAGTACTTCCTTACACAAACCAAAAAGCCTCACACACCCTCACACA
>JXPZ01002953.1:0-13697 GCA_001014575.1 Themira minor
CAAGGCATAGCGGGGTGAGGAAGATGAAAGGCCATAAGTCCCATGGGTGCTTTTGTTCGTTACGCAAGCAATTGTTCAGTTGCATTCAAATGAAAAATACCCCATCGGAGCGTTTAGGTAACAACAACAACTATAAAAAAACTTACAATTATTTTGTCAACGTCTCAAAAGTCATTATTGTGTGTCAAGTGTCAAGCTGCTTTCTTCGAAAATCACCCAAAAATTTTGCACTAGAACATTTCTACCGTTCGATTGCTTTGATAGTTTTTGTGTGAAAGACGACAAACTAACTATCCATAGCGAAAATTGCACACATTTTTTGTTTATTGGTTGTTTTATATACTCGTTCCACGCACACCGAACGATTTTGTTATTCAAATCGAAATTCACCAAACAGCAATCCTTATTATCCTTTTGCCACTCACCTCACGCTCTACCCCACCTAAGGCGCGTTCGCAATTAGAAGCGTTGCCCACCGACCGACCCAAATCGATCGAAACACATTTTGACGTGGTGAGGGTCGGGGCCAATGCAAAATGATGGGTTGTTCCACGTCTAAAGAACCCGAACAACCGCGACCCACGAATTTCAATGACGCCGCTGCAATCCAATCGCGGGACTTTTACTGCTGTACGCCGAGCCGAGTCATTAATGGCCGCCACTAATTCTAGCATCCATTCCGTTTCCCTATTTTCAGCCATCAAGTCGGCCCTTCTCATACAGCGATGGTATCGCCGATATTTGGCGCGCATGGAGATACGACGCCGCTACACGTGGACCATTTTCCAGAATCTCGAATATGCGGGCGAACAGGATCAGGTGGAGGTAAGTGTGCCCTGTGTACGTGTGTGGCAGTGCTCAAATGCTTAAGCATGCACGTACCGAAATGAACCACTAAAATGTCTTGCGTTTTCTTACGCCCCAATGGCCAGTGCACTTTTATTGCTTCAATAGTCAATACGGTCTTAGCGTTACAAGGGCGATGCCTTGACATGTACCATGTGCATTTCTTTTTGTACCAGAGCGTGGGTCGTTCGGGAGATTTTCTAACGGTTAACGCTGAACTGCATCGAAGAATGCTGCCAAAGTGGAGAAACCCCCTCGAATTGGTAGACAATTGAACCAATTATTGAGCATTTNTACGCTAAACTGCATCGAAGAATGCTGCCAAAGTGGAGGAAACCCCTCCCCCCTGGTAGACAATTGAACCAATTATTGAGCATTTTAAAGCTTTAAAGGGCAAGTCGATTTTCGATGGTTATTCCAAAAAGTCAACATTTCGTTAGTTTTTCACTGAAATTCATAAATGGTAAAGCAAAGGGTTCTTTAACACTCCTCCTGTGGCACTTTAATTTCGAAACTTAAGCACCTCTTTCTCTTTTATTTGACCATCTCGTGACAGGCGCTTGCAATGCGGTCCCCAATTGACTTGCCCACCTTTTTCATATCATAGCCCATGCATTGCGGCTGGTAATTATTGTATTTTGTTGCCGGCCACCAGAAAACATGTCATATATCACGTGCACCGCTATGGTGGTCGTCCATCATTAAAATTCCATAATAAAACAACGGGACCCGCATTGCATGTGCTGATGTCGTCCATATTTTTTTTGTCCATTTTTTTCAATTCGTGTGTGTTTACATTCGCGTGCACGCCAACCGTTAGCCGGTTGGTATTTGGCGAGCGACGGCCCATCAAGTAGCGCCGGTGTCTTCCCGAACGAATGCAATTACATTGATATAATTTTCATATTCAATTTACCGTTTTTCCAGCTGTATAATTTCTTCAATGCCCTCATACTGCATATGCCTCAGGCGGCTGCCGAAGCGGAGGCCCGCGGCCGTGGCTCCAAGGCGTCGCTGCATTCCACTTCCGGTGAGTACAAACGCCCGAGGACGTGCTCTCAGAACGGCATTGTGACGGACCGAAATGCGTTTCAGATCCGTTGAGCGATTTGTATGACGAGAGTGTGGACCGCGGCTATACGGGGCCCCATATCCGGATGCCGATCGGACGAAAGGATGTCAACGGATTGATCGATTTGTTTCGCAAGAAAAAGGCAAGTTGTTAGGTTGTTCCCCACGAAATGGGTTTGTCTATTCGTAATGTCGTTCCTGCAGGATAATCGCTTGCCGNCGGTTGGTCCCCACGAAACGCATCTCATGTTTGTAATGTCGTTCCTGCAGGATAATCGCTTGCCGGCAAAATATGTGTTTGCCATATTGCATGAGGGGTCGCTACGTTTGCGTCGTTTGCCCAACTTGAATCAGGCGTCGACGGCCATCTCCAAGCAGGTGACCATTGTGGGGGACTTGCACGGCAAACTGGACGATCTGCTGGTGGTGCTGCACAAGGTGAGCGAGCCGAGGTGTTTTGCCTACATGCGAGACTTCATGTGTGTACCCCCCCTCCCTCTAGAATGGCCTGCCGTCCACGGAGAATCCGTACGTCTTCAATGGCGACTTTGTGGATCGCGGCAAGAAGAGCATCGAAGTTTTCCTGATGCTCGTGTCGTGCTTTTTGGCGTTCCCCGGGGCGGTCTACTTGAATCGCGGCAATCACGAGGACTCCGTGATGAATGCCCGTTACGGGTTCATACGCGAAGTGCAGCAAAAGTACCCCGTACGTAATGGCGCAACGTCTTAACGCAACAACTCGTTTGAGACTTTTGGCTTTTTGCAGAATTCGTCTGAGAAAATATTGAAGATGATCGACGAGGTGTACCGCTATTTGCCCTTGGGCACAATCGTGAACAACCGCATGCTGATTGTGCATGGCGGCATTTCGGACACCACAAATCTGGATTTGCTGAAGAGTCTGGATCGTAGCAAGGTGAGTTCGTCCCACTTTAAACACTAAGGTAACAAATTTAAAGTCCAATTAATTGGGAACTTCGTTGATCAATATTCAATTTGATTGAATCAATAACTTTGTCGGCTTGAGGAAAAGTTTTCATTGTGCTNCAGCAAGGTGAGTTCGTCCCACTGTAAACACTGAGGTAACAAATTTAAAGTCCAATTAAATGGGAACTTCTTTTATCAATATTCAATTTGATTGAATCAATAACATTGTCGGCTTGAGGAAAAGTTTTCATTGTGCTCATCTGAAAGTTCAATACATTGAAGCGTTGAGCTGTTAACAACGTATTTCGCTGCGAAAAACTTCTTTAACTCGATTGCAACGGGAAATTCGAATGGGATTAATTAATTAATGCAAAGTGCCAACGCGCAATGAAAGGCAGTCATGAGGAAGGCTACAGACACAGCCAACAAACAACAACTTACCCCTTTGCGCCGCTCACTTCAAACATTTGCATTTCCAGTTCATTGCTTTCGTTGCCACATTGTACTTGCGTTCGTGTTGTTGTTGTGTCAGTGCTTTTTAATTAAAAATAAATTTCGATATGCCTCAGTTCGACAGGATTTTGCACTTGGCTGAGTTGAAGCACAACACATGCCCCCCCCCCCATTTTCACAGTTTTCGTTGTACTTGTAAAACGTGAGAGTTCTTTTTGCACTTGCAGTACGTCTCAATATTGCGACCCCCCGTCGAGATGACTCGTCCCGACAGCGTCGACAAGTCGGAATGGAAACAGGTAAGCGGGCCGCCCCGAAAGTGGCATTGGGATCTCACAAAATACTGTTCCAACCTCGTCGGCAGATATTCGACATCATGTGGAGCGATCCCCAGCACAGCGAGGGCTGCATTCCGAATGCTTTGCGTGGGGCCGGCACATACTTCGGGCCGGACATTACGCTGCGCTTTCTGACGCGCTACAATTTCAAGTACTTGGTGCGCTCGCACGAGTGCAAGCCCGATGGCTACGAGTACACCCACGACGACCGGGTAAGTTGCCTGCTCGCACTCAATGGCCGCCGGCTTAACGAAGCGGGCGAATCGCCCTTTAGGTGATCACCATCTTTTCGGCTTCCAACTACTATGCGATGGGCTCGAACAGGGGGGCGTACATGAAGCTCAACCCCCAGCTGGAGCCGCAGTTCGTGCAATACATATCGGCCGCATCGAAAACCAAAGAGATGACCTTCCGCCAAAAGGTGGGCCTGGTGGAGAGCTCCGCCCTGCGCGAGTTGGGGGCCCGTTTGCGGGCGAACCGCACCGAACTGGAGAAGGAGTTCCGCAAGCATGATCCGCAGGGCACCGGTGAGTGAGAGGGNCAAGCATGATCCGCAGGGCACCGGTGAGTAAGAGTGTGTACTTGGCTACCCCCGAAGAAATCGCCTCACGACCGTGGGTACTTGCAGGGGTCATACCGTTGTCCAAGTGGAGTGACTNGAGAGTGTGGAGTGGGCTACCCCCGAAAGAATCGCCTCACGACCGTGAGTTCTTGTAGGGGTCATACCGTTGTCCAAGTGGAGTGACTCGCTGGAGAAGGTGACCTCTCTGGGGTTGCCGTGGCGTTTGATGCGCGACAAATTGGCCCCCAATGCCGACGAGCTGTCCGCCCACGAGGTGAACTACTTCAGCACCCTGGAACTGCTGGACACGGAGATTATTGTAGGTTCACGCCGATCGTTTAGTCGAGTGGCACATCTTCTCATCCACCCAATCGCTTGCAGATCGAGGCCCAAATGTCCGAGACCAGTGTGGCCGATTCGTTGTACAAGAACAAAAGCAGTCTGGAGACCATCTTCCACATCTTGGATGCCGATCATTCCGGTAGGCCGTATTTTCTTGCATTGTCGTCGTCTTCAGTGGGCCTCACAATGGAACTCTCTTCGCAGGTCAAATCACATTGGACGAATTCGCTCAAGCCTGCAATATACTGGTGAAGTACTTGCCGGACGCCAACTCACCCGAAGAGCTGCTGGAGAAATGCAAAATGATGGACATCAACGGGGACGGCTGCGTCGATCTGAACGAGTTCCTCGAGGCGTTCCGCTTGTGCGACCAGACACGCCACACCCTGCCGCCTCAGGCCCCCCCCACCGAGGAGAGTAAGTACCCAGTCGCTGTCCAATGCCACGAACCATGCACAAATGTCCGTTTTTCCAGTCACACGGAAGAGCATCAAGGTGGCCGAGGTGGCGGCCACATTGGCCAAGCAAGTGTCCGAGGTGGACGCCGAAATCGATCCCAAAGACAATGAGTCCAAAGTGATGAAGGCCAACACGCCGAAGTACTCTATCACCCGCGTGAAATAAGTTCGACACCAAACCGGAGAAAGCACTATGCAATTGTATAATTTGAACAAGAATTCTATTTGATTTCATATAAAAAATATCTATAACAAGAAACCATACTATTTCGAATGTCGATGAACTTTTACACTCCATCAAAATTGTTGAAATCTCTTAAGCTTTAACTTTGTGTAGTTCTTGCTCGCATGAATTGCCTAAAGAAATTAATTCTTAAAACATTCATATTAAACAGTTATTTTTTAAGAAAACCTAAGCAAATGTAAGNGAATTCTTAAAATATTCATATTAAACATTTATTTTTTAAGAAAACCTAAGCAAATGTAAGGGCTTCTCTATTGATCTCCCACTCCCACTGATGTCTAACACTATGCGTTTCTCCGTCCATTATTCAATGCCTCAATCCAAGGAAATCGTGCTACCTTAACACATATTTTGATTCGACGAAAATCTCCAAGAAATCACATTCAACAAACCCCACTCGAACCACCCAACTAAAGTCTTGATTTCCGCAATTGATCAATGCCCCAATGTGCTCTACTCATCCATAGCTATCAATATTGTTATTGACCGGTGTCCGCTGTTTCAATAAGCAATGCTAGACACTCACGGTCAATGCTTCAGAAAGCTCTGGGCTTAATAGTTTCATAGGGAAATTGCAATTATCAGCAAAAATTATACGAAAATCCTATTTACAAAAGAAAAAAATTTACTTCACTTCAAATTTAAAACATTTTTGTAATTTTCTAAGCCAAACATTCGTTTTTTTCTTTTGATGAAAAGAAAATATTAGCACATTTTCGTACCTCTTAAAAAGGCCAAGTACCAAATATTAAAAGACATCCTTTTCTATATTTCCTTACATCTTTGTTACTTTTAAAACAAACGCTTACGAAATTCTTAAAGAACTACAACAACAAATTATATATCTTTAAAAAAATTATTAGAAAAATTACAAAAAAAACTTAAATGGGATCAAAGAACAACACATCATTTTACTCTCGTTTACTCTTACTCTCGATTAAACTTTACATGTAATTTGTGATTTTTCTTTATAATCTTAATGAATGTTATAAAACAACCAAACTATTTAATATATGTGTGTAAATGTGTGTGTATTACCAAAGCAAAAAAAAAACCTTAAAGTTATTCAAATACATTCAAGACAACAAAGAACTATTCAATGCAAAGAAATATNCAAAAAAAAACCTTCAAGTTATTCAAATACATTCAAAACAACAAAGAACTATTCAATGCAAAGAAATATTGATGAAAATATTGAAGCGAATACTGAGGAATATTGAAAGAAATATTGAAATTGCTTTTCGTTGAAAGCACGATACTACTAAATTTCTACTATTTTAAATGAAATTTTATGAAAAAATTAAACCATGTGTATTTATGAAAATACATAATTATATATGCTGTATGCGTCTTTTAAAAATGCAAATTCCAACTCAGCTCTTTCAACTGCATTCCACATAAATAAATTCGTTACATAGAAAATTGTGCAATGAAATGAAAGGGGGAATTCCCAAAATTATAACTAAAAATTTAAATAAAAAAAAATTACAACCATGCAANACAAAATTATAAAAAAAAAAATGTAATTAAAAAAATTGCAACCATGCAATAACTACATTTGAAAATCCTAACACAAGAAATATAAAAATTCCAAAAAAAAATTTCAACTAAATTGCTTAACCAAAAACGAATAAATTATTACATTTTCATTGTTGTTGTACTATCTAAATTAACTAAATACATATTTATATATATGTTTTACAAAATTTGTTAAATATTAATGGAAAAAACAAACAATTTCAATTATTTAGCAAATTAAACTGAACAACTTCCTAAACAAAACCGTCCCAAGGCTTTCATTTGAAGGGGGCTAAAACTATGATAAATTAATGAGATATTGATTTTAAATTTTCCTTTTATTTACATGAGACTCTTACATTGGATCATACACATTTAAAGATTTGGAATATATAGAACTATTTAATTTTGTTGTTGTTTTGTTTTGTGGTTTAAGTGACACATGCAAATCTTTAATATATCGATTTTGCCATTGCCAATGCCATTCAAGGCAATTAATTCACAACAGAGCCTTATTTAAATCTTACGTAATACTTTTCCAACGGGGGTATTCAAAAAGTTACAGTAAGTCGCCTTGAGTGATGCCAAGTCATAATATCTGTTAGGAAATCACTCACAAACGTCTCAGTGTCGCCATCTTGAATAACCCCAACTATTTAATGAAAACATACAAATGCTTGAAGAAACTTCATTTTCTCTTTGAAAACGAATTGTAAAACGATATAAAAAAATTATCATTAACATAAAATTGACTAGATTGTGTTACATAATACAGACTGTTTTGTTTGTCGATTTCAAAGGCCGCGAAAAATTTTGACTAGTATCGAACGAGAACACAACAAAAATTTTGAGTCCAAAAAATAAATCAAAAAAGCCTTACATCTATACGTGTTTGTATGTATATATAGATTAAATAAATTTAAGAAGCGTTCTTTTTTTTTTGTTTTGTTGGTATTCACGGAATTCTACAATTGTTTAAATATTTGAGCAGTTGGTATGACTAGACAATCAATAAACGAAGAGACGTTTTTTATTTAAAAATACAAAGGAAACGCTAAAAAGCTGAGCTAATTAATTAATTTCAGCAGTNTATTTAAAGATACTAAGGAAACGCTAAAAAGCTGAGCTATTTAATTAATTTCAGCAGTCAATTAATTAACTTNATTTAAAAATACAAAGGAAACGCTAAAAAGCTGAGCTAATTAATTAATTTCAGCAGTCAATTAATTAACTTTTCATTAAACTTTCGAGATGAACTATTGAAAACCATTACAAAGGTGGGCGACAATCAATTGACTACAAATCGCTGGGTATTGAGGTTATATGGAAATTGAGGTTATGTTCAATATTTTGTTTCAATTGAAACTCTTTTTTGATATTGGTTTTTGATTTTTCTCATTTAAACTTAGTTTAAATGTAATTTTCAATATGTGTTTCAATTAACTTTTCACAAAATTTGTCAATTAGTACATTGTTAAAGAAATCTTCAAACTTTTCATATTAAACTCTTTAATAGGCTTTCACCAATCTGCTCTGTGACTACCCTCTTGTAAACCTTATTATATGATAAATTGTACAATTTGAACTTAATTTTTTGGATTTTCAAATATCTTCTGGTTTTGTGTGTATGTTTTTGTGTTGATAAGTTTCGAATGGAAATTCAATATGAACTCCAAAAACTTGAAAATTGCATCCAACATAAGTACGAATTAAATAAGCATATTTACAACAGCATCCGCATCCATCACTTTAGATATGCGTCACCACGAAATCCCTCACTTTATGTTGCTGATGATGATGATGGGCAGCGGACATTTTGCGTTTCTCCTTTGACGGCAATTTGCCGGAGTCCACCGCTTGCTTCGGTACACAATCGTAATCACTCTCGCTGTCGTCGGCGAATTGTATGTCGTCGAGTTCGAGATAATTGTGCAAATCACTGGGCGACTTCTCCACCGTCGTCTCCTTCTCCACATACGACACGTTCATCACGTCCACCGGGTCGTCGTCGGCACAAACTTTGGCCGGCTCATCGGCACGCTGGGGGGACGGCGGTGTGGGAGTACGTATCGTGGCCACGTTGCGCTCCGACTTGGTGGCACTCAACTCGTGCATTGATATGGTCTCTGGCAGCTGGCATTTGCCCAATGACTGTGACGACTTCGATTGCTGTTTGCCGTCCTTGCGCCTCGGTTGCGGGCTGTTGGCCGCCTGGTACATCGCCTGCGCCATCAGACAGTTCTTGACGAGACGATTCGAGTCGTTCGGCGATGTCACCTTCGATTGATTGCTGCTGTTCAGCGGCGACAGCTCGTCCGAGGTGGGCGACGTGTTGTTCGTGCTCGAGGTGTCCGTGTTGCTGCCCGTGCTCAGATAGTGCCCGTATTTGGGCATTTTGATCTCCTCGTAGAGGGGCACCGTTTCGTCGGGCAGCGACGAGGGCTCCGGTGTCTTGTCGCCCTCCTCCTCCTCGTCGTCGTCGCGCAGCTCGTCGAACGGCGGTATCCAAATGAGATGGGCCGGATCCATGCCCAGATACGAGCCGGGAGCGGCCCCCGCATTGATGACATTGTAGTCGTAATAGTCCAGCTCGAGTTCCTCCTGCTGGCCCAGCGAGAACTCGGAGCCGGGCCGGGCGAGCAGCTTCTTGCGATTCTGCTTCTCTTTGCTCTCCTTGGCGTTGGTGGTGCGTATGGTGGCCGTGCTGACAACGCTCGCCGCCGGCGAATAGCAACCCTGCGGAAGGAGGAATCAGACAAATCAGAAAAACGCCCCCAATATGTTGGGTGAACTTTTGTACCGACGGCCAACTCACATTGGTCAAACTCACACTGGCACAACGGGATCTGGCGCCCAGCTGACTCAAGGCCGCCAACGAGCGCAACGAATCGCCGTCCCGCGAGGACAACGCCTCAAAACGCGAGTTCCGTATCTTCAGGGTGACCGCATCGTAGCGGTCCGAGTACTTGCTCAGCCGATTGCCGTTCATGGGGGGACTGTGGCACAGCGAACTCATGCCCGACGAGATGATCGACTCGGTGTCCTTGGCGCTGTCCTTGCGTGTGAGCGTGCCACTGCGTGAGCTGACCCCATCGGCACCGATTGAGCTGTTGTTGTTGTTGTTACTGGTCGTCTGCTCTTCATCGTCGTCGTCGTCGTCGATCGGGTGGCGCAGCTCATCATCGGAGGGCGAGCGACTGCACGAGTGCTCAGCAATCGGCGAGATAATCTCATTACGCAACGTCACAATCGAGTCGACACTGCCCGAGTGGTGGCTGTGTGGGAGAAAGCATAAGCAAATTCGTAGGTGTCACAAACGAATGCCCCCTTACCGATTGTTCAGTGGTGTGCCAGAGCCCAGATCATTGAATTCCGTCTCGCCGCGTGCCAAATTCTCCGCATCGACACTCTCGCGCAGTATGGAGTGCCGCAACTGATGTTTGGGACGCAATTTCACCAAGTAGAACACCTCCGATATGAGCGTTGTCGTGGACACGGCCCGCGACGGTGGACTCTGGCTGTGCAGCGAGGTCATCGAGGCGTGCGGCGTATGCAGGCGAGAGCCCTCGTCGCGGCGTTTCGCAATGGCGATATGATACTTGCGGTACCGCACAACATATTGGGCCCCTGCAAAGAGCGTGTCAAATGAAATGAGCCTAAAAGCACACTCGTCAATTGCACTTACCCAACAGAGCACTTATCAGTATTATAATGCTGGCGAATATCACCGCACTCAAGTGCACCAACGTAAAGCCCGACCGTAGCTTTGGCTTTTGCATAACCGCACGACTGCGAAACGACAGGCCGGCCAATAGGGTTTTCGTGGCGGTGGCATTTTTCACTGGAACAATACAGCGGGGCGTCATTATTGTCGCACAAATTGCGCTTCACTGGCTTTGCTCACCTATTTGCTCGGCATTCGCTAGAAAGCCGCCCGTACACGCTGTGGCCGTGGCCGTTGATGTGTTCCGTGTTGGTGGTTCACCGTCCGCCTCCACATCGCCCGCATAGAACTCCAACAGCAATTGGGCACCGCTCGACTCTAGTGTGGCGGGCATGTTCAGTGAGGTGCCGACACCGCCGCCCTTCACCTCCGACAGCAGCGTGGACGACAGCGACGGCCCGTCGCGAATCTTGATGTACTGCGTGGGGCAGGGCAGACGCAGGAAGTTCAACGACAAGGCAATGTGCTGCATGCCATCAACCTACAATAACGACGCATTTACATAATTTCACATCCACTCATTATTAATGTCGTCGACGACCCACTCTGGGGCATTTTATTAAAAATTTATGATAATTCACGAAATTGCGATACAGCGATAAAGAACGAAAGGGGCCAGAAAAAACCAACGAGAAAATTCAAAAATAAAATGAATTCCCCCCCCTCAGACCAGAAAAAAACGGTGCTTTTTCTGGGTTCGTTGCGTTCGTCCGGGTCGGGTGTATTAGGCTGGCTTGCGCCCATTTCAATATCTTCCACTCAATAAACTTTGCCCAAGTCACGAAGGGTGGTTTAAGCGGTGCCAGAGAATGTCAAAAAAATTGAGCAAAATACGGAAAAAGCCCACAGGTTGGGTTTTTAATAAATTACATGTGTTTTTTCCCGCCCAGAGGGGGAATCGGTGATAGACCAAACCAAGTAAAAAAAAAAACCGAATGCGATGATTTTGTGGGTCACAAAATATGTGGCCACCCCCACTTACGTGAAATTGCTTCATTTCGAAAAAAAAGAGGAAATTCCAATAAAGGTCCATTGTTCGCTTTTTTGTGGGGCGACGGAAAATATTGAATAGTGCTGCAATTTGGCACGAGCTACAGAAATATTGAATGATTGCAATCAAGTCCCAAACGAACTTAATGAAATAAAAAACCACAATAAACTGAAACCCTTATGTTACGTAAAAATAAATGTCCTTGTAAAACAAAAGCTCACCTGTANCAAAAAAATGTCCTTGTAAAACAAAAGCTCACCTGTATTAACCAAAATGACCGGCCCGGGCAACTTTGTGTCGCACCGGCCATCACACGTTTCGGTTTCGATGAGCCCAAATGAACAATACAGCCGCATCGGCAACCGGGACCAATCTCCTGGCTCACCTCCGAGCGATTCGTTTTCGGTGAGCCGCTCGTCTCGTATATGCAATCCCAGGTGTCCGTTATGCTTTTGCCGCATTTCTCCGTCTCCACAGATGGTCCCTAATTGAGAGAAAAAACGCGTTAGTCAAAATTTCTTGCTACATTGGAATTCACAACATATGGTCGTAATTTCGCTGCATATTAGTTGCCCTTTATGGCACAGATCAGCATGAACGCTTCGTCAATAATCACATGTTAATCAATCATCATAAGGTCATTAGAGCGCAGAACTTGAAAAGCATTGTGTAGTATATAATACACTTCAATATTAAAGCTAATCAATCATCAGATGTTGAGTACAGTATAAAAGGTGTTCATAACAGCACGAATTATGTTAATTACAGTATGTAAGATGTTGATAACAGCACGAAATATGTTAATTAAAGCATTACAGATGTTAACGACAGTATAGAGAGCATTTGAAGAGCGCATTGTGCTAAAGGCATGAACAGTATTTGGGGAAATTCTTTTAAAGCGAAACAACGCTCTATCAAGGGGAATGCCACAAATAGGTTAATTATGATAAGCAAACAAGTTTTTAAATTGAAAAATTCCACTCCCCCGTATAATCTCGTCCGGATAATATTAAAGCCTTGCCGCGCTGTCTTAATACTTTTCCTTATTTATGGTTGCAATTTGCTTTCAAGCAAATCAGCAATTTTTAGCCTGCTTGGCGTGCACGTAATTACATTTTGTCGCTTCGCCACCGCCCGCCACTAAGAGCCTTAAACCGCTCAGCGCTCGGCGGAGAGCAAAGCAAAGGCAAGCAAAAGATAGAGCGTCTTCTTAACATTTCTGCTTTTGTTGTTTTTGCACATTTCACACAACACTGATGACACTCGGGAATTGTGAATGCGAAGAAACTTTTTGTTGTGCGGCTGCGGAAACAATATGAAACTGTGACGATTTCGCCAAAGCCAGCCCTAACCACTTTTGCTGAAGGCAACACAGCCAAGCAGCCAGCCAGTAAGGACGTTAGGAAGTGCGGCAAGACAAAAAGACGACGGCGAAGACGTTGAAACGGAACGCAAGCATTCGCATTGTTAATATTTTGTGGCGGGCGCTGGAGTTGAAAGTGTTGAGCAACGAGTTCAGTTCACTTGAAGGCAGCGCTGATTTAGGTGCCATTGTTTTTGCTTTGCTTAAGATTTGCTTTGGTTGTGGGTTTTGGGTTTGAGTTGACTTAAGTTTCGCCCGAGTGAAGCAAAAGACCGCAACTTTCACCCCTCCCACCCTTGGCACAAGTATGAGTGTCTGTGTGTGTGTCTAACTGTCACTGCCTGGCTATAGAGTGGACTCTTCTGGCATTCTTTATGTCGACCCATCGTGGCAGTGCTCATCGGCTCGTTGTAACAAGAGACCTACATTATGCCGCTTACTATTTCTGCTCCAGAGCTGATGAAAGTTTCTCGACTGCTGCGCATTGTTGTTGTGCTTTTCATTGTTGCCCAGAAATTTGTGATAATTACTCGAGAGTCCGATGATCCTCATAAAATGTCACTGAAATAACTTTTTGTTCATTTTCCACAGCCACAACACTTTGTGAGGCCGAAAATAACTCATTAGCATTTTGGGTTAAGGCCCAAAAGTATGCTCTAAACTATTTCACTGAACTGAGTTTCAGCACTAAAAGTAGTGACTTTGCGATTGCGGTTTACGCTAACTTAAAAATGACGTAAAAAAAAGGTCGGAAAAAACGGTAGCGTGTTGTACTTACTTCACAGAATTTAGCGCCATAACGTGGCGGCGGTGAATCACAAAATCGATAGCGATTACGCGTACCGCCCAGGCAGTTCGTT